>VWZN01021066.1:215406-280099 GCA_013396955.1 Regulus satrapa | reverse complement strand
GCGTACGCGCCCCCCCCCCCCCCCAATTATCTGCAACATTGCATTTTAAAAAGGGAATACTAACAGATTGGGGGGAGAGGGGAGAAGCCAAACCCAAACATCTGGGAATATCTGGGAATAATAAAGGACACTGAAAAATCTCCATTTCTAACAAGAAAGGGAAACAGTCTGCAAATGTGTTCTTTACTGTAAACCCCTGATTTTATGATTTATTTTCTTTTTATGATGCATCTCAGTGTTGTGGGATTTGCCCCTTGAGCATGGCTGTGGTCGTGCTGGAGAGCCGTGGTAGCATCCCCAGAGCCCCTCTGCAGAGAAAGGCTTCTCTCCCATCCACACCGTGTTTTTTTCTCTCTCTGGCCCTCCCTTATTTCTTGTAAATACTAGAGGAGTTTTTAATGGCAGTGTTTGAAGCTGTTTCCTTATGTTCTCTTGTCTACTGAGCTGCCCTAGTTGTTGCCTGGCTATTCCAGAAACAGCTACGCCCTGAGTTAGCATCACATTAGCTGCTCTTAACAGATGAGGCTTTGAAAAAAGGGCTGAAAACTTTGGAACTTCAGCTCTAAGAATAATTAATGCTGAAAGAGCCATAGTGGCGACCAGAGGGAGAGGAGGACAAGGGTGTGATATGGGAGGAAAAAATGATGACCAAGTCAGAGAGACCAAATAGCTGTGATTTTTCTTTCCATTGCTGCACTTTATGATGAAGTGATTGTGTGGGTGAAGGATACACTGGTAGTTGTGTGTGTCTAAGCTATGATCATAATTTGTAGTTGTTTGCTCCTTTTCTCTCTCTCTTTCTGTAAGTGGTGATTAGAGTGCTTACAAAATAACTAGCATAGTGCAAATACTTTTCTGAATAAAAAGGTCAAAAATTCAAAAAATAATGAAGGACCAGAGTCCTCCTCTGTTGAGAGCTCTCCCTTGCTCAACCTTGGAGTAAGCAGCCTGTGCCATGGTTTATGGCACTTTCTTTCTAACTACAAACTGCCCCAGAAATAATGGAGTAATGATAAAAGTAAAGACATATAGTCCAGCTTTCATTTTCCTGAACTGCAGCATATCTAGAAGTACTAGTGCATTCTCTAAATGTTACTGATAAAGAATGGCTTTTATGATTATGTGATTCTGCAGTGCTGTGCAATTAAACAGCCTGGCTGTGACTGTCTGTGCGTGAAGGGCAATAGCTCTAAGTCGTCATTAGCTGACTTTAATTAATGGAGTAATGTACATACAGGTGGTTTTTGTCTATATGAACTCCGCCTTCCTTGTGCTTTCAGGCAAATGTGAATATGTTCTGACAGAACAAGAGTAACTTCCTATCAAATGAGCGATGTTTATATGTGCCCCTGTGGTGTTTCATTGTAATTCCTCCTCAGGCATTGGCAATTTTTTGCTTGCTCCCTCATCAGGCAGGAGCAATGGGGAGGAAAACTTTGGGGACAACATGCCCTGCATAAGGATGCAACGAGCATTTAAATTTCAGCGCACTATTTAGAACCACAAAGGCAAGATTAATGATTTACTGGTTGCAGTTCTGCTCCGAGGACATCCAGCTGAGCCCTTCGCCAAAGACATTTTGTTTGATGAAGTGTAGTTTATTAATTGGTTTAAAGACCTGTCCTTTTTCCAGACCACCAGTCAATTCAGTGCTTGGCAGATGTGAGTGTTGTTACTTGGCTTTGACTTGTGTTTCATCAGCGTTTTGTCTGCCGTGGAGGCTTGCAGTCTACTCCTCAGCAGGAATGTACTGCTCGTGCTTAGGGCTAATTTCTAGTTTAAAAGTTTAATGCCTTTCCAGTGCTTCCTCATAACATGCCCAGTCTCCAAGAGCCTAAGCCTGGGTTGAAGGAACTTATTGATATACAGAGATTCCTGCCCAGGTCGGGCAGGCATCCAGGTTTTTGCCCTGATGTCAGCAGCATGTGTAACTTTGCTATCAGCTCTGAGTTGCTACAGCTTTTCATCAAAAAAAGAATCCACTCTATGCTTCCTGATTCTATTTTTGGAAACAGCTACACAATTCTTAGCAAAATGCTGGGGTTTTTTGATGGGAGAAGGAGGGGAAACCTTACTTTCAGCAGATGCCCAGTATGGAAAATCTCTGTCCATATTTGAAATTATGCATAAGCTGTATAGCATTATGTTGTATATAAAATAAAGCTAAAAGTATTATTCAAGCAGTCTTGTACTCCTGTGGGGCATTCTGCTCTCTCTGAGTGGGAGGCTGTGTACATCATTCTCTGAACAGCTCATAGAGATTAGAACTCCTTTCAATCCCCAGCCTGGGAGAGCAGTGGGGATTCATGGGCAGTTGATCTGTTTCTACACAGCTATTTCAGATTATACATATAAACCCAAATCCACTGGATTTGTGAACTGCATGCAGATTTGAGCTTTGTGTGATTTAAATTTGATTAGAATCATGTTTGTTGTTTCTTCATAGATGGCTTGCGGGTGATGTGTTGTGCAAGTGCCTCAAGTTTCTCCTAGAAGATGTGTTCCCCAAATCCAGCAAATTGGGTCACCTTTGATGATGAGCCTCTCTTCCAGTCACCTCAGAAATTGGTTGACAATCAGAGTAGCTGTAAACCAAATGGCCTTAAACTCAACCTGTCCAATGTTCATGAATCTTCAAGTAGGTCATCCTCTGTAGGCAGCACTCCGCTGTCATCTTCTGTGGTTGATTTCTACCTAAGTCCTGGACCTCCCAGCAACTCTCCACTTACTACACCTACCAGAGACTATCCAGGAAACCCGTGCATTCCAAAGTCTGGGGTTCACATGCTTTATCCCATCCCTGAATGGGCACCAAATGTTAACCTTCCTCTATCCCCTGGGATTTGCTCGTCCCTAGACTCGCAGAAACCGAGCAGCCTTCCTTTGAACCCGTCACCTAATGACCATCCAGGTAAGACTTTGGCCTCCAAATCTGCAGAAGAAGGAAGCCCTAACCCACCAGGAGGCTGTGAGGAGCTGGCTTCAGGACATTTCCCATACTTCCACAGTGACTGTGCTTTTTCCAGTCCTTTTTGGAAGGAAGGGTGCTCCCTCAGCATGTCGCCAGCTAATGTTAGCATACACAGTAAGGACAAAGTGCTTGACAGGAGCGGGTGCTATTCTAGAGACAAAGAAACATGTCATGATCAGAAAAGCCTTAACCAGGGCTCCTTCAGTTACATTTGTGAGAGGCTTGAACACCTGAAAGCAGACAGCTGTGAGGCTGTGGAAAACCCACCTGTCCCCAGCACCCACACATGGCACAAGCTCTCCCCCACCATCCCACGCAGCCTTTTCAGGAGCCAGAAATCAGATGGGTGGCCGTTCATGCTGAGGATTCCTGAAAAGAAGAACATGATGTCATCTCGGCAGTGGGGCCCTATTTACCTGAGTGTCCTAGCTGGAGGGGTGTTGCAGATGTATTATGAAAAAGGCCTGGAGAAACCTTTCAAGGAATTCCAGCTACAGCCACAGTGCAAGCTGTCTGAACCCAAACTGGAGAGCTACAATGTCTCAGGAAAAATCCACACTGTGAAGATCGAGTGCGTGTCTTACATGGAGAAGAAGAGGTACCACCCCAAAGTAGAGGTGATCCATGAGCCAGAGGTGGAGCAGATGTTAAAGCTGGGCACCACAGATTTTAATGACTTCACTGATTTCCTCGTGACAGTTGAGGAGGAGCTCATGAAACTTCCTACTGTTTCCAGACAAAAGAGGAATTATGAAGAGCAAGAAATGACTCTGGAAATAGTGGATAACTTCTGGGGAAAAGTCACTAGGGCAGAAGGAAAACTTGTAGAAAGTGCGGTCATCACACACATTTACTGCCTGTGCTTTGTGAACGGCAGTGCCGAGTGTTTTCTAACTCTAAATGACCTGGAGCTCCAGAGGAGGGATGAGCGTTACTTTGAGAAGGAGCAGGAGAAGAAATGGATTGATATTCTCGACTGCCATTTCCATAACTGTGTCAAATCACAGGAATTTGAGCAATCGCGGATTATTAAGTTTACACCCCTGGATGCCTGCAGGCTGGAACTGATGCGTTTCAGGACACGCTACAATGGGCAAGACCTTCCCTTTTCTTTGAAGGCTGCAGTGGTGGTTCAGGGGGCATACGTTGAACTTCAGGCTTTCATAAACATGTCTTCAATTGCTCAGATCCCGACACGTTTACCCTCTGTGAAATACTGTGAAAATGTTATGATACGCTTTCCTGTTCCCACACAGTGGATCAAAGCATTTTGGACCATGAACCTCCAAAGGCAGAAGTCCCTAAAAGCAAAAATGAATAGGAGCGCATGCCTTGGGGCTTTGCATGAGGTTGAATCTGATCCTGTAATTCAAGTCTCAGCTGGAACAGCAAAATATGAGAGTGCCTACAGGGCTGTGGTGTGGAAGATTGACAGACTTCCAGATAAAAATTCAAGTAAATAATCTGTGCTATGGGCTTGGGTTTGTGTCTTTACAGATTTTAGCTTGTGTACGTCCATCAGCTGTCATGGTTTGGGTTTTTATCTGTGGGATGCTGTTGGTAGAAGTTGGAGTAATCTTTTACTAAAAAGAGAATACAGACATATCAATTTATTTAAATCATGTTTTTGGAATTTATTTGATGGAGGCAGCTCCATCAAATCAGTCATTTCAAGTATGTGGTGTCATGGAAGCTGAGCTGATCATTCTGGGTAAACTTCAAGTCTGTAGTAGTAAGGCTGAGGAAAGGGTTTATGCTTCCCATATACCAGCTGGGCAATGAGTGGGATGGGAAGCAGAAGTTGGGAAAATGATTTGTTCACCCGATATCATACAGCCAATAGAAAAGGTGATATTGTCACTGCTGGCTCCTGCCTTTCTAGCATCATTTAAGAAATGGTAGGTATGATACAGAACTAGAAGGTGCTATGGTTAAATTTGCTGTTGGGAGGCAACTGTGCTTTTGCAAAGGCTGGTTTCCATTACCTCTTTCATGAGTTTGTGCATTGAGATTGTACATTCATGGCAATAACTGCAATGACAAAAAATGTCTCCCACTTTATTCCCATTTCTTTCTGGTGGTGGTATCTCACTGAAAACTTGTAACAGTAAAGACAGCTACCTTTTAATTGCACACATGGAAATAGTTAATTTAATTTAATTTAAAGGAGAAAATGTGACTTTTTGAAGAAGAAAAATATGAATTTTTATGCTTAAAAATTTAGTCATGTTACCAGTACCTTTCTAAAGGCATAAAATTCTTGAGGAATACAGTATCCTGCTTCAAGTTCTGTAGAGTGAAGCCATTCGATCCTTTGCTTGATCCTTTGCATTTTGTGTACCTAAGGCTTTGGGGATCTTTGTAAGGGCATCTATGAAAGCATTTCATGTAAAATATCTGTACTTTTAAAAAAGGGGGTAAGTGTATGTTACTAACATATGGATTGTCCTAGTCTTGTGTTATGCTGTCTGGGCTAACTGCCTCTTTAAAATGTCTAGAAATTATTTAGCGTTCTTAAGTCCTGGTTTCAGGCATTCTACTACTAAGCCAGGACTAATGATGGGGGAAGAGCAATGACATTAAGAGGGAAGTGAAGGGCATGGACTGGGGAGACCGTGAAATGGACAGGGAGGGCAGAGGAGTTGATGGAGCCATGTAGGAGAATGAGAAGGCAGAAGAAGATTCTTCAGGTGTTCAAAATCCCAGTCCTGTGCTTCAGATTTCAGAGATTTGTACCATGTTGCTTTCACCTATGCATTTTCCCAAGGCTTACAGGACTGTTTGGGTAACTTTTAGTAGTCTTTGCTATTAAATGTAGGTTTGCTTCTGTAAAATCAAGTCAGCAGTTTAGGCAATTTTAAAGAAGATTTTAAGTCTTCTGAATTCCCTGCAGTTTTTTTCACCTGAAGATTTGGTGTCCACAATTAACTTCAGATCTAAGTTACTTGAAAGGGAGAACTAAAGCTTTACATTATTTTCTACCAGTAGCTTAAACTTTTGACATTTGAATAATTCCTCTAGCTGAGATCTGCAGAATCATTTGTGTCTGTGAAATGCTTGTGTGTTTGGAAAAATATTTTGGTAGTAATACTGCTCAGTCAAATTTTAAAGCTCGTTATCAAGTGCTCTGTACACAGTTAAGGGTTTAAAAATAGAGCTGTCCCAATGTGTGCCAAAAGTCTGGAGACAGTCAAACTAATAGAAATATGTAAACTTTCATAATGTGTTTACCACAGGCAGAAAAGTATGCTGAGGATTTTGCCTTCAAAAAGCCTTTGTCCAAGGCTACTTAAAAAAAAAATAAAAAAGGAAGGGGGAAGGAAAGGTTGCCTACAGTTACATTGTAGCTCCATTTATAGACACTGAAATATGTTAATATCCACTGGGTTGTACTAAAGTGTTTTCTTGGAAAAGTGCTGGCCAAGTGAATTCAGTAGGAGTTGCAAGCAACACCAGACTTTTAAAAGCTGCCTGTGCCTATTTAGATATATAGATGGTGTGTTTGGAGTCAGAATTTTAGCATTATTTTGGAAAAAAAGAAGAAGAAAGGAAAAAACCAGCAGGCTTTGAAGGGCTGATCCAGTGAACTTTTCTGCAAATTGAGTCTATGTTTGTGAAACTGGGGCCTTGTGTAAGAAAACACAGAATATGTTATGATTTTAGCACAGTTCTGGGGCCAGACTTTGCGGTGGAGCAGCTGTGTCAGTTGCTTTCAGGGAGTTCCCAGGGAGCAAGGGAGAGACTAGACTGCAAAATACTGTGCTTTAATCACGTGCTGTGTAAATTTGAGCCCTGTGATTTTTCCTGCTAGGACACCTCCATCCTCGAGCCACTGTGTAAAGCAACAGTTATTCAACTGCTTATTTCTTATTTAATTTCTTATTTATGGAGGCACCGAGGAAGCAGAGACTAAACAAGACAGCAAATTGGAGCTTGAGGAGGCTGTGGCAGCTGGCAGCCTAGTTACTGCTTTTAGCAGCTGTGCATGGACTCTGCTGCAGGAGGTGATGTGGTTCCCAGGAACCACCAGGAGCTGCTTTTCTTATTTTCTAAACTGCCCAGGTGGAAACTCAAAGCCATGAGTTTGTCAGGTGGGCTCCACCCCTGCCCAGCCACCTCCTTCTGGCACTGGCATCACTGTGAGCTCGTGCTTGGTGGTGGTACTGTCCCACTCCTCTATTCCCTATGCACTTGTCCCAGCAGGTTGGATAAATGTACCATTTAGACATAGCTGCAGGACTTATTAACTTCTAACAACCTTAGTGTATATAAATGTGTTCTTAGTAATTTAGTTTATGTTTTAATGGTCAAAGTAAGAGTTTTAGAACTGGACCTATTTTGGAAAAAATAGAATTATTCCATAACTAAGATAACCAGTACATTATTCTGGCTTTAATTGCTTTGCTTCACAAGCCTTTCTCAGATCAAGGTTGCTTGAGTGCTGCTTACACAGGTGAAAAAGGGCTAAACTGTTAATAAGTGCAAAGTTAGATTATTAATTGCTTTTTAAATACTATATGAATGCTAAAATGATATTTGGAATCTAGTTTCACAGTTTTACTAATCTTTTGTTTGTTTGTTTTGGATTTTTTTGTTCATATTCTTTGGAGACAGAGTAAGAGTTTGCAATGCTTTTAGGAAACAAGAGCTGGATTTTCAAATTAGGGCAGACTAAAATCTCTCATCACAGAAGTCTTAACAAGTTGCATAGACACCTAAACTGCAGGGTTTCTGTCCCATAAATTAGACAGTAAATGCTCGGTAATCTCCCCAGATTTTCTTGGTTGCCTTTCAGGAGTGATTTGATTTCATCAGTTGAGGTGGTCATGTCTCAACAGTGCCTGATGAGCCACTTTTTGGATAGCTGGGCTTGAATATGTCAAGGCTCTGAATATGTCACCTTAGCACACTGTGCCTGCTCCAACCTGTTTTTCTACACCACAACCTTTTCTCTCCTGGCCAACAGGCCAAAACCTGGCTTTTTCAGCATTACAGTTCCTTTTGCAAAAGGATCTTCTGCACACATCCTCTCTTTCCTCTTGTAACTGCAGTGTAACACAAGGCCTGCGAAGCAGTGGTTTCATGGAACAGAGATGACAAGAACTGCTCAGTTTTAGGTGGAAACTAGGGGGATGTCCACAGTCTTCCAAAATGCTAGTCCGTTACTTTGTCATCTGACAGCCGATGGGGAGAAGTTGCTCTACACTCCGAGCAGAGCCCAGCAGTGGCAGAAAAACTTCTTCGTAAGTGAAGGGGTGAGTACCTCCCTCTGACATTGATGTTGGTGCAAGAGACAGATGGGCTGGGGGAAGCCCTGTGTTTTAGGAATAGGCAGAAAGGTCCAATGGAGGCTGCTCCAGAGGACCCAAGGCAATATTCTTATTCAAATCCCAAACCTTGTTGTCTCTGCCTTTGCAGGTTAACACCTAAGGAAAAGGAAGTACCCCAGAATTCACTGCAACACCAAGACTGCCTCATGGCTGTAGGTCAGCTCGAATATAAACCCAGACATTTCCTTGTATGGTCCTGAATCACAGCTATGCCATTTCTAGCAGGGAAACCTTCAGCAACAGCCTAAGAGGTATGGCCCATGTATGCCTGGACTCAAGTGGGCATGTTACCCAACATTTACCATCTGATATCTGGTATGGAAAATTCCAGGCAGTGATTATTTCTGGATTCTATTTCTCAGAAGAC
Organism: Regulus satrapa; assembly: GCA_013396955.1. Classification (NCBI taxonomy): domain Eukaryota; kingdom Metazoa; phylum Chordata; class Aves; order Passeriformes; family Regulidae; genus Regulus; species Regulus satrapa. Next base: position 271,431 of record VWZN01021066.1, on the reverse strand, counting down.
AAAATAATTTTCTAGACAGTTCCCATTGCTATTTGTTTGTTCATAGGCCTCCCCCTGCAAAATACCCCAGGAAGATGCTGAACTTGATCTCCAAAAGCCCTTAGATCTATGCTGGTTGCCTTCTACCACAAATTAACTACAAGCAACAAACACTTTTTGTGAGAAACTGGCTTATAGAATGAGGACATGGATTTCTTGGCTCTCGTAAACACCTGCACAGCCCTGACCATGAGTTAGCTTGGGCTCTCTCCTAATTAGACTTTGAACTGTGAGAAAGAAGAAGCTTGCAGCTTTCTCTGTATAAACAGGATGCCAAGCAAATATGTAATTAACTACAAGGCTAACACCTGTGTGTGTTTTTCTTTAATAGATTACTGATGTTAGTCAGGATATACAAGGAGTGTGTGCTCTCACTAATAAATTGGAACAAGCAGCTAACTCACACTGAGTGCGTCTCTTGATTCTGGAAGCCTGTCTCCGACAACTTTTTCCTCAGAACCTTGATTAACCACAACCAAAGAGACAGAAAGTGGTTTTTCCCTGGCCAAGACATGCCATGCTACCTTGGTGCTGCAATTCCTGCTGTCCTCCCCAGGATGTTTCACTTGTGGCTGGCACTGTGCAGCCTGTGCGGCCCAACCCAGCAAACAGCACAAAGAGAGCAGGTCAAGTAAATGTGTTGTCAAGCTGCATCCTGACATCGTCACGAGAAGGGGGAGCAGGTTCTGGGAGCCAAAAGAAGCACAGTTCAGATGGGATGACACCTTGCAGTGTGGCTCTGGATCAGGATGTTCCTTGTGGTGTCCTGTTGCTGGGATGATGGAGGATTCAGGGATGGAGAGGCCCACATCAACAGAGGCTCATTCCACCATGTCCAGGCAGTTTGGAAGAGGAACTGTGGACCGAGAGAGTGTTAGTGCAGGAGAAATGGCCTGGCACAGCAAGAGGTGACCAACAGCAATCAGTGGACAATAGACAAGGCTCACATCACAGGGGTGCAGAGATCTGCCTGTCCTTGGGTACATGAGTGATGAAACACCGTCTTCTCCTCACACAAGTTCCGTGCTCCAGTTTCATTCCCAAGATGTTGGTTGGTGGCTGTAATCCTTATTTCTGACTTTGTTTGCTCCTTTATATCCATAATAAAATCCCTGATGTTACAGTTTGACTTGTCTCTGTGTTTTATGTTATTGTCCTGAAACTTCAGCCACATGCTGCATGCCCCTGGCATGGCACTCCTTGCAAGCTGGGGATCTTTGTGCTCTAGTGCCCTGCAGGACCCTCTCCCGAGGTGTACCTAGAGGTCTTTGCAATATTACAGGGAAAACCTGCAGCACAGACAGGCAGCCAGCCCAAGGCTCCTAGGAGCAATGGAGATGCAGCTTTTTCTTTTTTTTTCATTAAAAAATACCTGTGATCCTGTGGATATGGAATATTAGCATGATTTTTCCCATAGGATGGATAAAGCTCAGTTTATGTTAACTCCATTTTCAATATTTCATTCATTCTGATACAAAATTGATTCCTATCACCGGAAAAAGCCAGTGCATAAAGAATTGGACATTTTTTCCTGAACGTTGAGATTCCATTCACTGTAATGGATGAAAACCAAATATACACTGTCAGGCTTGCCTTTGAAAAAATACAGGCAATCCTTTTTCTTCTTTTATTTTCTTTTCCTGCCTGCAGCCAAAACATAGTTAGTTGTCTGTGCTGATGATTAAAATCCTGGAGAGAAGGAGAAATGAAGAATTGCTGCATTTTGCCCTGAAGAGTTTGGGGAGGATTCTATTCATTATATTAAATTGTATTATCCTGATTTTGCACACATAGTCAGTCTGCTGACTCTAGTTGCTTTGGCAAGCAGGCTTTCACCTTGGTGTTTCTGTGTGCCAGGAGAAGTGCTTGCCCTTATGATTGCCACATGTAAGAAATGCTGAAGCAAATGATCCTTAGGATCATCTCTAGGATGATTAAAGTTAATTCAGAATATGCTACACAAATCCTTAATGACTGTGATTTATAACATCACAGTTATTTTAAGGTTTTTTTGTTGTTGTTGTTGGTTTTTGTTGTTGTTGTTCTTTTAAGAAATGGGGTATGTTTTTTTCCAAACTATATAGGGACTCCAAGCAGCCTTTATCCTGACAGGTGGGATGTATCTTGTTGGAGCAGCAGTCTGAGCTGCACCTTTATCTTCTTGCTGTGGACATACTGTAATAAATGATGGTACACAAGATAGCTGTAGTACTTGAAATAAGCATTGCAGTAAAATTTCTACGGCAGAGAGCTCTGGAAAGGGGGTTGTTTGACACCGGGCAGCATCTCTGCCTTGGCTACACTGGGACCTTACAGTTTTTATTTTTCTGTGAGAGTAAGAAGTGCATTTTTTAAGGGAAAACTCAGATTCCATCAAATAGTTTGAATATAGCTACAAAGCCCTAATTTGTAATATTTTTTCAATGAGAAGCTGGAAGGAGCTGGTAAATCTTGTGTAAATTAATTTGTAAAATTGCAATGACTGTGAAGTGTGCTGAAACAAACAATGAACAGGGGGCCACCTTATGCCCAAGTAGGAAAAGATTATAGATAGAATAACCTTGTATCATAACAACAGCTCTATGTTTATAAAAGGTAAAGCTGTGCTGTCTTGCTAGGAGATGAACCTAAACAAAGAAAAGGTAATTTGCTAATGGAGTGGTGGTTTTCTTTTTCTTTTCCAAGGTTTGGATCATCCCCACAGCCTGTCTTACAAAATTGAGCTGGGATCAGACCAGGAGATACCATCTGACTGGTACCCATTTGCTACTGTCCAGTTTGTTGTTCATGATACCTGTGCCTCGGGAACAGAAGTGAAGTCCCTGGGCATAGAAAGTGATCTGCAGCCCCAGAAACACGTGGTTCAGAAAGCTTTTTACAATTGCCAGGTATTTGCAGGGCTGTGTTTTCCATGTTTTCCTCCTTTTCTCCCTCCCTGCGCCCCCATACAGTACTTGAAAAGCAAATGTGCTTTGTATTCTAAACGTATTTTGCATATACTTTTGATAATGACTTTGAGCAAAAGAATCATTAAATAATAATTCCTTGTCTGATCAAAGATGAAACTAAAAAATAGAGCTGTGAATGCAGTTTTTTTTTTTTTTCCCCCTCAGTTGAGCTATTTTTGGGAATAGTGGTTTTAAAATCTGTTTGGTCTGGAAATATTTTAATTTTGTGTCAAAGCTTTTTTCCATGCTGTTGCTTGCAGTCCACACTTTCAGTGTCCAAATATTTGCTAATTCTACCTGCTGTTTTTTGTTTCCTACCTACAGGTTGAAATTGAAAAGAAATGGATTAGGCTTGATGGAGAAGACCCAGATAAAGCTGGCAACTGCCTAATGCAATGAAAGAGGACAGAGGCACCATCATAGGATATTAGTAGGAATCAATTTACATAGGAAATTCTATTGTTAGAAGAAGCGCAGTGACCTAGTTTAGGATAAACACAGCCATTGAATTCTTTTTTAAGGGTTTGAGTCTGCAAATCAGTACTCATTTGACTGGCTTGCATTCAAGTAAACTTCCTGTCATGGGAGTCCTGGTATGAGTAAGGTCTCCTTGTCAGAGTGGTAGGATGAGACCACTTCATTGACTGATTCTAATGTATTATTTTCCTGTTGTGTATCTGTGACTTCATCTCATACTCCATATTGAGATCTCACGGCACTACTCAAAGGGTTCATGTCACTTGGACATATAATATTTGGTAATAAAAACTTCCAGAGTGCTTATGATCTATCAGCACCTGTGTAAGATCCAGAAGGACCAATTATATTTTTTAGTGCTGTTTGAAAACTAAAGCCCCTCATGTTTTGGCTCCCCTTGATGTATGTGAGCAGAGCAAGTCTAAATAATATTCTCAACAACAGCCTTAATTAATGAGTTGGAAATTGAGTGATTTTATTGGGAAAAAGGGTCGTCTGTAATAATACTCTTTATTCTTCTGTGGCTGCAACTGCCTCCTTCTTAGCACTTTATAGGTTCACTCCAAGTAATCTCTTGGGCAAAAAAAACCCATATGGCAGATGTGACTGAAGTTTCTGTGCCAGCATTAGATAGTTCCCTTTCACTGCTGTAACAAGTGAGATAAGGGTTGGGTTCTCAGTGAGTGCAAATCAGTCCAGGCACATTTAATCTGATGAGGCTTGGAGAATTTACACCAGAGGAGTGTAACAAGCTGGAGAAAAGCCTGGTTGCTGCTGTTGGTTCTATGTCTCCTTTAGGATGCAAGTTCCAGATGTTGGTATGGAAACTGCAGGAGTTGTGGCTTTGAGTAACTTTTAAGACATACATAGAAAGGGAGATGTTTTCATGCTCCTGGCTCTAAAGGTGTTTTCCATGGGGAAATAAAGCAGGAACAGACTGTGACAAGAGACATGAAGCTGTGATGCTTCATCAGGCAGCCTGAACTACTAATCACTAATGTAAATTTATTAACTGTGTTTTCAACAAACAGTTGGCCTTTTGGGAAAGGTCCTAATACTTCTCTTCAGCCACTATCTCCTTAGTAATTTTCTGCAGGCTGTAATTCCAGGTCTGAAAAATATGATAAAATTTTAAAAATGCTCATGATACTTTTTTTTTTTCCAACCATTTTCTTAAAATTAGCCTTACTCCAAACTAAAATTAATGGAGAACAAAAAGATAGTAATGCACTGCCTCCCTTTATATTTTATACAGCTTATAACTGTTTGTATGAACACTGTAAAAATACAGATAAATGGTATTCCCCAGAAGTAGAAATATATGAGATACACACAGAGAAAATTACCAGTCTGAGGAAACAGAAGAACATAATAGGAACCTAGCTCATCACAATAAATGTTTCTCCCCATCCAGAAGCTGAGAATGAAATGGGTAATACATTCTGTAGTAAGTCCTGAGGGCAGGTTTTTTATGGCTACTGTATTGCCAAAGCCCCAAATAGACTATTATAGTATTTGGGCTTCTCTATATATCCCTTTTTATTAGCAGATTATATTGTTATAAATCTAAGCAAGCATTGGACTGTAGTAGGGATCCAAATATGTCTCAGCTGTTGCATCCTTTATCTGTGTTTTGACTTGAGAAGCCATTAGCACTTTCAAGTCATATTTGGTGTGTTTTATAAATATTTAATTCTGGTTTATATTCTGCTCAGCTGAATTAAGGGGCACAGCGTTCCCACCAGGGCAAAGTCTTTATGCTTTACCATGTGGCAACATGGTAAGCTCTGTGGTTTGCTGAAGTCCATGGTTGTACTACAGCTATAATATTTATTAACCTCTTTGCCCAGTGAGGCAGAGGAAGCAAAATCCGCATTGCAATTACCTGCAGTTACCTTTGCCTGAGGCTGACTTGTTTTGATCAGCATTAAACAGCTAATTCAGTAAACCTATTAACAGTAGTTGCTCTCCAAGGCCTGAATCACCCAGCTGCCCCTATTTTTCTGTTTTTAAGAAGGAGGAATGTGAATATCTCTATTCCATCTCTCTTTCATCTTAGGATCTTCATTCACAGCACTCACCTCCTGGGCATTGGGTACCTGGTGGTGTTAAAGGTCCTGTAGAAACTGTGGCTGCCTTTCTGCTCTCAGGTGTGTGCTGTGCCTCAGGATGTATGTAAGGAGCCTGTGTAGTGTTGGGCCTTCAAGATCCAAGCTACTGTTTGCAGTGAGTGGCTTAAATAATGAATGACCACCTTACAAGTCACTATTCCTGCTAGACAGTTGTATTAAGGTGTTATGGTGTAAATGATCATTCAGACTTATTGAACTCAGTAACATGAAAAGGTCAAGCTACAGCTTTATCAGTGTTGCAAACCCCTGGATTTTCATCTGAGGCTTGCAAGACTTGTGATTAACTTTAATCAGAATTGGATCAGGATAACAGAGAATTAATTCCCCAGAAATACTGCTACACTGAAAATTACTCTGTTTAATACATAGCTTTTAGTTGAAAATTGACAATTAGTGCAGCCTAAGGTTGAATAGTTGCCCTGTTCAGTCTCATAACCGATGTTTATATGCCTTGATGTCAGAATATTTAAAAATAGGTTGTACTTTAATGAAAGAAAATTTGGGTTGTCTGACTCTTTTCCCCACCATTAAATTCTAACTTCCTGTTATATTGCAGAAATAACCAGGCTTCTCATTTCTTCTGTGTTATCTTGAGCATAACTTAGTGAACAAATATTCTTAACTTTAAGGCTCATTGCTAACATTTTCCATGAATGTTATAGCAGCTGATACTGAGTAAACATACGGGCTCTGAATTCTTTAGAAATCTGGGCTACAAGCAGTCTAATTGTAATTTTGGGATGGGGATTGGAGATGAAGAACAGTTGCTATAAGCTGTTATGATGCATAAGTATCTAGTGTAAGTGCATAGGTGTGCAAGTGTCCAGCTGGCAGAAGGACTGGAGCTTTAAATAACCCATGAGGTATTGGCATCATGTGAGGAACCAGGTTTCTTTTCACATGTGTCTGATCTCTGCTTCCTGCAGTGAGCGCCTGCAGTCACTGAAATGCTTCCAACTGTCTGGGTCACTTAAGATGCTGACATTTTGCAAACATTTACTTCAGGGCAATGTTTAGATGTTATCTGTTCACAAAGGACCAGCAGGGTTTGGGAGATTTTTATTTGGGAGATTTAAAACAGAAATCAATGAGAACAACTATTTTTATGGTGTGTTTGCCTTACTTATAAAGTGTTGTATTTGCTGAAACTGACAAACTTTATCTTTGCATTCATCTTTCTCATACTAATTGTATTACTCCAGGTAAATGGTACTTGATGTAATTTTGGATTCAAACACCCACTGAAGTCAGTGGAATTCTTTTAACTGAGAAAATGGCATCTGCATCAAAGTCTCTAAGAATAAAAGAGAGGCAGAAAAAAAGAAGAAAGGAATAGTGGCAATGGTCTATAGATTATTTTTTATGTCAGTAAGAAACTTGCCATGCCTGCCTATTCCAACCACAAGAGGGCACAAAGGGTAGGAAAAGAAGTGTTACTGGATGCTGCAGCTGAAGCTTTGCAGTGATTCAGAACAGTGGTTCTCTTGCCCATGGGTAGAAACTCGAGAAATGAGGATGATGATGATGCATTCCATTGAACTTGATACCAAGCCACTGTCATCCTTATGCTCCTTTGTTTTCCTCCTAATTCGGTATTAATTGTCCACAAGTATTTTACGTCTGAACACGTTTTCACATGTTACTTTTGGTTCTATTATTTTACCTGGCAGACTTATTTGCTGCAGTATTGGTGTCCATACTTCTATTTTGCATTTATTTGTCTTTTTGTTGCTTAACACAGTAACTAACTGCTGCAGTTAGTAGTTCTTAGCAATAATTTTGATAACTCTGAAGCAATGCAGAAGCAATGAAGAAAAGTTACTCCTAATGGAAACTATAATTTTATTTGGGTCTTTTGTCAGTATAAGTGCAAAGAGGTAATGCTGATAATCTTATAATAACATTTTGTAGATTGCATATTGATTAAAAAAATAAAGTTGTATTTCACACTAGCAGTTTCTTGTCTCCTCACTAGAAATTTACCAAGCTAGTTTTGAATTTACTATAATTAACTGGCTGATCTTGATCATCAGGTATTACAGCTCATTAGAAAGAACAGCTCTCATCTGTGAGTGGGGAATATCACCCCGATAAAGCTGGTTGCAAAAAGCTCAGTGACACACTATATTACATTTATCATATAATGGTTTGGGGTGGAAGGGACCTTGAAGATTATCTAGTTCCAATGCTCCTGCCATGCAGAGGGACAATTTTCCCTAGACTAGGTTGTGCAAAGTCCCAGCCAGCCATTAACACTTCCAGGAGTGAGGCATCCACAGCTTCTCTGGACAACCTGTGCCAGTGCCTCACCACCCTCACAGTAAAGAATTTCTTCCTAACATCTAATCCAAACCTTCCCTCTTTCAATGTAAACCGGTTCTTCCTTGTCCAATCACTAATTGCTCTTTTAACAGCTTTTTGTAGCCCCCTTTAGGTACTGGAAGGTGCTGTAAGGTCTCCTTGGAACCTTTCCCTTTTTCAGGCTGCACAGCCCCAGCTTTCTCAGCCTGTCCTCACAGTAGAGGTGCTCCAGCCCTCTGGGCATCTCTGTGGCCACTCTGAATTCACTCCAGCAGGTCCATGTCTGTCTTATGTTGTGGGCCCCAGAGCTGGATGCAGCACTCTGAGGGGTTCTCACAGTAACTTATGGCAGACCCTTTTCTACCTTGTTTCATAGCAGTACTCGTCTAAAAAATGCTGTGGTTTTTCTATTGAGTGCTCCCTCTGGTCTCTCTGGGGTATTTGAATATAATGTAGCGACAAATGTTTAAGTCTTTCACAGTTTCAAAGCCTGTTCTGTTACTAGGGAAACAGTGAGACCTCTGTGGGGAAATATGGAAATGAGGCAAGGGTTTATGAAGCAGCGTTCAAAGAATGGGCTTAAAGAATAAAATAACTGTGCCACTTGTCCTATGCTGCAGTGTCTGTAGTGAAGCAATCAGCTATTCTGGGAAACACTGGGAAATAGAGTTAACATCAATTTTCACTTCAGTGATGTGCTATCCTTCAGTGAGCACCTACAAATGCAAAGCAGGTATCAAGCAGAAGTATGGTTCCCTAACAGAGCTTAAACATTGTGCAATGTTTAAAAGTATCAGTGAACAACATGATTCAGGGACATGAAAAGGTGAGACAGCAACTTGCTAGAATATAAGTAAAAACATGAAAACATTTATTTTGGGACAGCTTCCTAGTATTTGCAATGCCTTGTATGTGCTATTTTATAGCACTGTTCTTTCCTTAGCAAAAACAACCTGTAATTTTTTACAATAACAAGCATAACATGTTGTAAGTGGTGCTCATGCTCCCTGCTGAAAGCTCACTAATAAAAAATAAAAGGAAAGCATTGGCTCAAAATTCTGCTTTGCCATCCCAAATCCCAGTGTGATTAGCTATTTCTGGTTGTGAGTGGGTACAATGTATTAATTTGCATTGTGATGGTCTTTTTAGTTTAATTGAGAATAACTTTCACTTCCATTCCCAGCAATAAAAGTCCAAGGGGCAAAAGTCAGAAGTAGGGGTGTGCTGGGAGTAGAAGAGATGTGTGAGGAGTGTTATGCAAATTAANGTTTGTAAAAGCGATTTTCTTTTACCCATTCATCAATCAGTGGAACCCTTCTCATTGTTTCTCTCATCTCTCAGTGCTAATCTTGTCTATCAGCAGGCCCCCAGTTTGTAAAGACAGAACCGTCATTCCTCTACCAGGAGTGACCAGCAGCGGAAGTAAGAGAGAGGAAGCAGGGAGTGAGCCGGGAGCAGTCAGGAGAGGGCAGCAAGCAGAGCGTGTTTGCACGGAGNATGCAGAGAAGTTCTCCCGTTTAAGGGAAGCTATTGAGAACAAAGCTGGGAATAACTGCGGGTGGCTGGGCGGGGAAAGGAAGCGAATGATCTCCTGGGGTGGAGGCGAGGAGTTGAAGCAGCTGGAAAAGGAGCAGGGGAAGCACGGAAAGAACCATTGCAGGCCGCAGCAGGTGGCTGTGGGTGGCACAGTGAAGGCTCCNATGCAGAGAAGTTCTCCCGTTTAAGGGAAGCTATTGAGAACAAAGCTGGGAATAACTGCGGGTGGCTGGGCGGGGAAAGGAAGCGAATGATCTCCTGGGGTGGAGGCGAGGAGTTGAAGCAGCTGGAAAAGGAGCAGGGGAAGCACGGAAAGAACCATTGCAGGCCGCAGCAGGTGGCTGTGGGTGGCACAGTGAAGGCTCCCCACCCAGCAGGGCAGTGCCAGGCCAGGAAGGGGACTCTGTTTTCATGCAGTACATCCTGCCACTGCACGCCAAGCAGAACTTGCTGGGCCTGGAGCATCCCACTTTCACATCTGTGCTGCTCTTGGCAGCGGTGACCTGTCCTCAGGATAATCTTGATCATGTCATGGAAATGACAAGGTCAATGCTGTAAGGAATACAATGAAAATATCAAAACCCAGCAGTGAAACCCAGGAAGATCTAGAGCAAGAATTTAGGCATTAGCCTGGTGATATTCAGAGGTGAGCTACCACTGTAACCTTCTTGGACTGCCATCTAGGAAGAAACCTTCATCTGCCATCTGTAGTATAGAACAGATATTACTCTCTAAATGTAAGTAATGACACTGGGATTTAGATGACACTTTATCCAAAGTGGAGGGAGCCAACCGCTGCCTGAACAGAAAAGGGAAAAGGCAGTTTTAGCCCCCTCCATGTAAATACATTACTGAATGTCTTTGATGCTAATTATGTGATTATAATGTCAAAATGAGAGTGCAGAAAATATGCTAAGGGTAGGTCTACACAAAAGTGGAGCTGGGGATAAAAAGAAAAGAAAAATAACAAGAAAAAAAGAAAAGGTGCATACAGTTGTATATTAGGACAACAGGAGCCCCTCCTTGTTTTCTCAGAAAAGGAAGTTCATGGATATGACCCTTAGGAGGTATTGGGGTCCTCATATAAATGCTTCCCACAGCAATATAGCAATGAAGGTTACTCTCCATACATCTGAGTTATTTTTCAGCAGAGTTAAATTGCTATTAATGAGACAGTAAGAAGGACAGCCTGCTTAGCTGTGCTTCAGCCTGTCTCTCAAAGTCACTTGCTGGGTGATTTTAGTGCTTGCTTTGTGCTGCAAATTCCACTGTTGGTGCAAAGGCCTGAAGCAGTGTGGTAGTTTCAGTGGTGACTAAATGTTCATGTACCCGTTAGAATCACTTATTTTCTTACTGTGAGATAGGGCTAGGAGAAAGAGCAAAGCAGACTTAAAACTCCAAAAGGAATAAAGAAAACTTTATTGACAGATTTAACAGGGTTATGAGAACCAGAATAAAACTTTTAGAACACTTCTCTTCCCCCCAACACCCTTATTTCCTTTCCACCGACGCAACAGTGTAGAGAAACAAAACTCAAAAGATTTCCAGTCAGTGTATCACTCTTAGAACAGTCCTTCTTCCAATGCACCAGAGGAGAGGAGCCTTTCATTGACAAAACCATGGAGACTTCCCCATAAGACTTAGTTTCAATTTCTTTTGTTGTTACAATCTTCACAAATGCATTCCCTCAGGGAAATCTGCACCTGTGAAGCTCTCCCATCTCACAGCCCTCCCAAAGTTGTGCTTCTGGGCCATATCAAATGCATGGGGTATTATATTTTAATGATGAATGTTCAAATGCACAAGTTCATCTTCATCTCTCTCTGAAATCATCTTAATCTCTGGGAACAGGAGACTGCCACCCCTCCCTCAGGCCAAAGGGGCTTCACTACTTCATCTCTCTCTCTGTTCCCAGAATGCTCAAAGAATATTACAATCTTTGCTCAGGTCTCAATTGAACCATTCCAGCCTCCCATGACTTTCTATGATTTAAAAGGTTAATTAGCATCCATCACTATGGTTTACAAGAGAATTTTAGTCCACAGACTCGCCTCACTCTCCCGCTAAATCAAGGACCCCCTTCTTTTCTTTCATATCTTTATGCTATTTCTCTGCATGTCTTTTTTCTCAGTCTCTTTTCTTTCACTTGGGAGAAGATCCATGTCTGCAAGGTCTCAACCTGGGTACTAAAGAGTTAAGTCTCACGCAGGCAGACAGGGTTGGAACAGAACAGACAGAGCACTGAAGGCCGCGCTAGGGGCTGGGCCAAAGTATCGAGGGAACCCTGGGCCATATGTGGCCGCAGGGCTGCTCTTCTGCCCCGTGACCACTCTCTGCTTGGCTTGCAGGGCTGCTTTCAGTCCCTGCCCATGATCTCTTATGGTGGCCATGCTGGGGAGGAACAGCCAGCCCCAGGCCCTCCCAGGATTGCAGGGAAGGGACTCGGCCCGGCCAGGCCTGGCTCTGGCCACGCGGTGGGCTCGGCCCAGCCCGGCCGCACTCGCACGGAGCTGAGATATTACCTTGAGCTTTGCCGGAACGAAAGAGAGCTTCTCTTTCCAGCTCTGGTTTGAAAAGGTGTATTCACAGCGATGTATATACCTCTTTCTAATTGGTTAGTTAGCATCCATTCCTTCGTGGGCTAGGTTCTATCTCAAACCAGCACAAGCAGTCACTTAGCTTTATTTCTGTTGAAATTACTAAATGCAAAGTCAGGCAGAACAAACTGGCCTTGACCAAAACATGCTGCTCTGCTCTTACTTGGCCTCACACTGAAACTGCTGGTCTTCTGTAATCATCTACTCAATAATGAACTTCCAGCAGCTAATTCAAATAAGGAGAAATGATGTTTCTGGCATTTATTCTCCTACTGTACCCTGCCCCTTTTATGGTTCTGCGTGTCTTGGTAGCTAATCCCTCCCCACTGGAGCCAGAGAGCCAGGAGCAGATGAGTGGCAATTACAGACAGGTGAGGAAGGGGTGAGATTTCATCAACTGATGAAGAAGGATAAAACCGGATGGCAGGGAAAGAACTTAAACGGCCATGAAGGCAAAGACAATGAACAAAGGAGAAGGGAATTGGACTGTGTCTTTTCTTAGGATGCAGTCAGGAGGTTGGGGTCTCTCTGGGGAAAAAGGGTGGTGTAAACATCTGTACATCATACCCAGATGATGATATGTATATCATGTATGATATGTATATCATGTACAGATATATCTGTACAACCCCTAGATAGAAAAGGAGTGAGGGAACAAGGGCTGAGCACTGAGCCTGACACCAGTAGGGGTGTGATAGAAAGGCACAAAAATAAGCAGAGTGAACTGACTCCTCCCCACCCCAGGTGGCTGCTGTTTCCCTTTGAGGCATTCTGTCCACATAAGGCATATGTATCAGCCTGAGTCTTTAGGAGAGGCAAGGCTTGTTTCATCCTTAATTAGGCTTACTGATGCTACACAAGTCTTTGGGCTTATTGAGGAGCTGAGATATACAGTACTATTCAGTATATTCAATCCATCAGACAGCTATTTTTATATAGCAGTTTGTACAGGTCAGAGCCCTTCATAAACCACCCAATGTCCTGAAAATTTGTCATTAAACTGAATTAAGAGAGAGCTGTTTCTATAGTTGTGATAGAGTGGCTTAAATCAGGTTAAAAAAAAAAGAGAGGCTTTTGAAGAAACAGGAGTCACACATGATAAATGAAAAAGGAACAAATTGCAGGTCTCAGTATTATCTGTCTCAGAACTCTGAGGAAAATGATGGAACTTGTAACAAAATCATGCTGTTAATAAAATTGATTATGAGACTGGAGTGCCATATATCTATGAGTCAACAGCTAAAAACAAAGGGAACACATTAGAGAATATCTTTTAAATGAAATTACACCTCTGCTCGTGTAATGTTATCTCCATGAGGACTGCCTGGATTCTGCAAACAGTTTATCCTAAGAATGATTGCCTTTACTTGGAAAGAAAAGGCAAGAAGATGGTGTTTGTATAATATGCCTTGAGAAAGAATTTTGCAGTCCTGCAAAATTATGTGGCTATGTTCCTCTCCAGCAGCAATGCTGGGTTTAAACAGGAGAGGGCATTCATGACCAAGCATCTGAATGTGCTGAGGGTTCTCTGTTTCTTAGAGGGAGGAAATTTGAAAACTTTTTTGTTGTTGTTGTTGGGTTTTTTTAAATAATTAATAAAGGCTTATCATCCAAAAATAAATCTTCTCTAGACATCATATACCAAAAGGAATATAAATAATTACAAATTCAAACCTGTATAGTAAATGAACGTTTGAGGTGCCCTTAAGCAGCACTATCCCAAACTTAGACAAAACCCCTGAAAAATCAGGAGGGTTTGAACAGCATGCTAATCTTTTCCATAGCCTCTTCTCTAAAACTCTTGTGAGCTCTTAAAGAGACTACAATGGGGAAAGCTGGACTAGAAGCTGAACCAACACTGATGAAACCTCAATGCTGTTCCTGGCTGCCATGTGTGAGCTTGGGCAAGATATTTGGTGGGTCTGTGCCTCAGTTTCTTCTCTTAAAAGTGTGATTGAATGTTAAAAACTTCCATAAGCATGAAAATGATAACAGTGTTGGCAGGACACTGACAGTAGGTTAAGCTCACCCTATAAAAGCTAGCCAGTCAGTATGAGTAATGCTAGTCACAGATATTTTAAAATTTCCCCCCTTGTTCAGAAATGACTGATTTTTTTCTGTGCATACCAGGCTTTCTCACTCTGTTCAGCTGAGAGTACTTGGATGAAAAGACACCTTCCCTAGGAATTTGTAAAAGAATTTACATAAGGTGTGTTGCTAGGCCGCAGATGAAAATGGAAGTGTCTTAGTTAGTAGAAACTGCCCTCTGCAACCTCCCTGTGCAGCTTGGAAAGCCTTATTCCCATTCCCGTTTCCACTTTACCCCCAGTGATATCTGTGTACTATAAGTAGGTTTATCTGCTGTCCCAGTATGAAGGGAGCTGACATGAACTGGTGACGGGCCCATTGTTATTCATAATACAGAGGGTAGGATTTAGAGCAGATGGAAGATGCCCACAGTGCTTTGTGGGAATGCAAATACAGAGATATGCTGTCCATCTCAAGTGCAGGTAAATATAACTTTCTTTGGTCTGTACATTTTCCTGTGGACATACACAAAGTCACCTGACCACTGTCTGAGACAGCTGAGTAGTCCCTTGGTACTAAGCTCCCCAATGCTCCTTCTTTTTGAAGTTAGGCGTACAAACTGTTCTGATTCTAAGACACTTTGTAACCCCTGGATAAACAGAGGGAGGTAGAAAGCAGGGAGCTCATTTATGAATTTTTATCCTGCACTTGCACCTTTCTAGAAGCCCTCTGCAGCGTGCTGGCAGGACGGATGGCTCTGTGTCACGTCTGCCTGCCTGATGAGGAAGTGGCAGCCAGCTGCAGGATCCCTGTCTGCGACCTTCAGGGCCCAGCAAGATCCTCAAGGCTGCAGCTCCTTCCTGCTATCTCTGCTAACATGACAGGAAAAAAACAGTCAGGAGAAGAATAAGGACGCTTTTGATATGTAGCAGCCCAGGCAGTTTTAAATGAGCACCGTGCTTTAAGAAAAAAATACGGTTTATTATTTAAATTATTCTATAAGCAAAGCAACGTGGCTTGCCTTTTCCTCACAATGATGAAGGGCATACAGAACAGCTGAATATACAACTGCTGTTTAATTCAAGACTTAAGCAGTGTCATTAAACATATCTTCTTGCAGAGAAAAATTACTTCAGTTGAAAATTGCATTTGTCTCGTTTGTGAAAACACAGCTTATTAAAGATGTTGCTTCTATTTTGTAGGTGTTAGTCTGGCTATTTAATTAAGGGACTGACAGTATTTTCATTAAAATATTTTCATTTTTCAGGATGTGTAAGCCTTAAAAATTAAAACTTAATGGGTGAGTCTCCTTTTCACAAGCCAAACAGCACTGTAATGACATAGCTACCTAAAAAAATGAAAAACAAAGGAATAAGAAAGGAAAAAGAGATTATGTTTCTGGGTTCTCAGAACTCTCAGGGCAACACTGATCAAAGGTGCATAAAGACCTAAGTATATATTCTCCTACACATACGAGATTAATGAACATTTTTTTCCAGATTAATAACTGCTAAATTAGTAGATCTCTGCATTAACATATTAACAGATTGCTGCAAATGTAAGCAATAATTGAGTAGTTGTACCAGATTGCTGCTGCTTAACTGCAACACTTAGCTTCAGCTATGCCCGTTTAGGAGGTAATCACGACTTCACGGTTTATTAGAGCAAAAATGATACACTTTTGTAGCCTGCTTTCCTAGGTGCGTTCCCCCATCATGGGAACAACCATGGCTCTCCAGATAAATCCCGTGCTCACAAGGTAATATTCCAGGCTGGAGCTTGGAGCCCAGACCGAACAGTGGCGGGTCACTGGGAGTTTTAGGGTCTGGCTTTAGCATCATGTGCCCCAGAACCGCCAGGCTTTGGGGCTGTGTGGGGAGACAGGAGCCCTCGGGCCGGGCCGGGGCGGGGCAGGGCCGGGCCCAGCCGCGTCCCCCCGGCAACGGCGCCTTAAAGGCGGGCGGGGGCTGAGGCGGCGGCTGTTGCTGTCATGGCTCACGGCAGCTCCGTGGTGAGGGGCTGGGCTGGATTTAGTCTGGGTTAGGCTAGTTTAGGTTCGGCTACGCTAGCGGGGTCTGGCCGCTCCTCCTTGAGGGACACCGAGGACAGGGATGAGGATGAGGAAGTCGCCGCCCGGCCGGGAGCCGCCGTCTATTCGCTGGCGCGGGAAGCCCAAGGACGCCATAGAAAGATTTAAAAAAAGTTTCAATTTAATTTTTTTTTTTCTGTTGAAAATGACCGATTGTAGGCCAAAGTGTTGTGGCAGGGATGGGCACTGGGCAGCGGCAGGGTGCCGTGGCAGCTCGGCAGTGCCGGGGAGGGAGGCGGCCTTTACCCTAGGGTGGGTTTTGGCCGCTACTGCCTCTGCCTACCTGGGGTTCCGGGTACTCCCTCAAAGGACGGGAATTCCTGGCAAACCTTGGAGACTTTGCTGGAATGGGATGTGGATAAGCCCCTCTTGCGACCCCGCTGCACACGAATAGAATCGGAGTTTGACGGTTCCTGCTATGGATGGCCTGGTTCTGGCGAAGGCTTGCCTGTGTGTAAAGGGATTAAGCTGGAGTACAATAGCGTCTGTGCTGTAACCAATTTTTTCTCTAATTTGCAAGCATGTGGTGTTTGAATTTTACAGTTGCTGTGTGCAGTTTTTATATAGCACAATAAATATTTGTACTCACTGTAGCTTGGCAATCCTGGGAAGAGGAATAGGCCTGCTGAAAGATTTACATTCACGTTCTTGTCTGGATTAGCAGTGAAAGAGAACATTTGACATATATGGGCTGATCAGCAGCTTTTAGAGTAGAAGCACAAGAGGAAATTTTCCCCTCCCTCTTCATCTTTCTAGTATCCTGAAAAAGTGCTGTGGGAATCTTTAGAGTTTGATAAACCCTGATAAGAAATTACGTATGAGTATGGTTGTTTTAAAGTAGTTGTGGTTGGTAGCATTTTCCAGAAAGTGTAACATGTTACTTCTTTTATATGAATATCTTATTTTCTTTGAAAGTAAATTTTTTGTCATCTGCACTTTAGAAAATCTTTGGACAAATAAAATATTAATCTGATTTTTAAAAAAAAAGTTATTAATCCAGAATCTTGTAAATTTCCTAAAATATCTTGGCTTAATTTTTCAGATTGTGTAGGCTATTCTGGTGGTACTGATAGTCAAGATTAATAAGCTTTAAATTACTAAAATCTCATCTTACATTTGCATTGGAATGTAGGAATCTTGACTCTCGTGTATTTTCTGTCCAGGTTTAACTGGAAGATTAGGCTTTAATCACTGACATGGGCAGAAGAAGGAATAAAATGTTCTGTTGGATTCCTATTGTAATGCAAGATGAATGATCTGTATTGATAAAAGTGGTGTTGAGATTTCCACCGCTAGATTATTATATACATCAGACTGTTTCCACAAAGAAAAAAAAATGTTTTCTTTTTGGGAAGGGGGGTGGGGGGGAGGTGGTTCCTGACATTCTGCTTCTGATGGAACTGGCACAGTTAATTTTTAATAGCTTGTACTATTGGTTCACCCTTAGGTTAGGAGCAATGATTCTAGCATGGTACAATGGAGCTTGACAATAACTAGGCTAAAAAGCCTCCTTTGAAAATACAGCACAGCAATGTTTTTTTAAGGTTTCTAGTATTTTCTTAAGCATGTACCAAATTATTTGTGGCCTAAGCAATAATTTGAGGCTCAAATCCTGCACTTTTTTAGGGATGTTAGATTTAAAAGAATGAGTGGACTTGTAGACCTTTGCAATTGACATTAAGTTTATGAAACTGATCTGTTCATGCTGTTAAGTTTGTAACAGCAGTTTATTAAGTGAGATTAGACTTTGTGCTATCTTTTCAAAGATTTGACTTAATGCTCATCTGAGCTTGAAAATATCAATCTTTTCTCTAATATAGCCTGAGCTGTACAAGTCGATTATCGAAGATGTGATTGAAGGTGTGCGGGAAGTCTTTGCAGAGGACGGTGTAGAGGAGCAGGTTCTGAAAGACTTGAAGCAGGTTTGTTGGGTTCCCTTGCATTAATAGCAGTTGTGTTTGTGTTTTTCTTTTGAAATGATGGGCCTGTCCATTTCTTTGTCCTCCAAAACATGCAAACTTTTGCCCTAACTTGAGTTATGAGTATTCTGCAAGTAATGGGGAGGCTGCTGGGAGTTGAAATTGGTTAGTTGTTGCTACCTTGTTTGCTGGATAGAATCAGTCAATTTACTCTTGGAAAAGCTGGGAATACCTGATTATCTTTTTTGATGCAGTTTGTTTTTAAAGCTGATATTTGTTGACCTTAATAACAATCTTCCTGCAGCTTTGGGAAATGAAGGTGTCACAGTCTAAAGCCACAGAAGGCTTCTTCAAACATAGCCACTGCTCTCCACGGGTCAGTCTGCAGCTGCCACACAGTTCTCACAGCATTTTGCAGACTTCAGCAGGTCAGATGCTGTTGGACACAATGAGTGCAATTTAAGATTCAGTGGTTTGGGGATATTTTTGGAAGACTTGCAATGATCTTGGTTTGCGTATGTATCTTATGCATATATCTAGCTTGATGTGGAACAGTAATTATTTGAAAGCTGAATTGGACCAGTAAGTCATTAATTAAACTTTAACAAACTAATAGAATTCAGTAATAAACTAATAGAATTCTGTCTGAGTGCTCTTGACCAGCTGCTCATTTCCAGCAACAAAACCTGCAGAGAGTTTTGGCTGCCTTGTCTGCAGTCCAATAGTATAGGCCTTCAGTTTAAAATTTACCTGCAGGGTTAAGCTCCTGTTTCCTCTTTTGATGTGTGTCCTGATGTGTGCAGAGGTTTTATGGCTGGTTTGTGCCATGCAGTTCTGCTATCAGGTTGGGGTTTAATCTGGTCTCAATTTGTTAAAATGTAATCCCTTGCTCAAACAGAAGAGAGGCAGATTTTTAGTTTTTCTTTCAGGTAGTTTTTCTAAAAGCAGTGCTCCTGTTGCAGAGGAGTACTTGACTTTCACAGACTCTCTGACATTTGGGCTTATTCTTCTCAATAAAGTTCAGCTGTGCACTGTGGTATTGTTGTGGTAGAGTGTAGTACTTAGCTGAGATTTATCCCAGAGTGAGAGACTGTTAGGACCTTTGCCCATGAAGGACTAACCCCATATGAGATGATTTAATGAAAATCTGTGCTGTGGCATATTTCAAGCTTGGGAAGGCATTCTTTATGTATCTGTTTTTCCTTTTTATTTTTTTTCTTTAAAATTTTTTCTTTCTGTGTTTTTTTCTGTACACAGTGCTTTCCTGTGTATGTTGGGTTTTTTACATATAGAATATACTTTTGTGCTTGCAGATTATTGGAGGTTTTATATTTAATGAGCCTTACCTTCTTACTCTTAAGTTTTTGAAAGGCAATACTAAGGCCAAGCAGTCTGAGTAAATCTATTTATTTCTTTCTAAAAAGGGGATTTGAATTACCCCATGGCTAGAGATTTTCAAAGTAGTTAGGGCTACCTAAATTGCTTGCTTCTAAAAGCCCAGGAAAGTTTTCTATGTGCCATTTTTTCTCCCATGGAAGTCAGTATTGGGTGCTTTTGAAAATCTTATCCTACTCTTCCTACTTTTAACATAACTGAATTTGTTCTGCTGTGGAAAAAAAATACTTTCATGTTTTCCTCAAGCTGCCAAGGCAATACTTGTTCTCGCTAATGATGATGAACTTAAGTTAGATTGCTTTAGTTTTACCCATGTTTGCTGTAAATTATTGAAAGATAACTGTATCCAAGGAATTAATGTGTTTTATTTTTATTTAGCTTCTTTTGTCATCCAAGCTGGCAGAGGTTTTCAGCATTTCACAGCAGCAAAATTGGTATGTAGCTGTAGTGATGTTTTACTTCAATTTTGATTATGTTGGACTCCTAATTTTTTTTTTTAATTGTTTGCCAGTTATTAATAGGCTTCAGGAGGGAGAGTTACAACACTGCTGCCTCTGCTGGAGCAGTGAAAAAGGATGGGATCTACCAGCTGGTTCTGCAAGAAGTGAAGCCAAAAGTGTTGGAAAGGCACAGCTGCATGGATTTAGCCCACAGGATGATAGTCTAATGGAAATGCACAGCTACATATACTTAAAAAAAAAAAATACTGGTTGTAAAATAGTGCGTGGCTAGGAAATACTACTACTAGTAAAGCTGTGAGCAGCATTATCTGTGCAATGTAGAAATCATCCAGAAAGAAAGTGAGTGTTTTTATAGTTGGCAAGTTCAGAACTCTGGGCATAGCAACATTTCTTTGGGGAGCAGCCACTAATTGCCAGAGCTTGATGAACTTACTGAGTGCCTCCTGAGCCTCAAGCTAAGTAGCTTGTCAAGTTGAAATATAATATTGGGAAGATGTTTCTGCAATATGTGAGTTTCCTGATTTAAAAGTTGGATTTCATCAGAACATCTAGATTGAAAGGGAGGTGTATATACAGCTTTTTGCTTCCCAGGAGGAAAGGAGAATATGAAGTGACTTCATAGGCATAGGCAAGAAGCCTGTGCTGTGTGGAGTAATCCATAAACTTAGGTAGAAGTGACTTTGAATTGAGAAATACCTTTCTGGATGATGGGTACAGTGACGGGATTACGGAAAATGTTCCCTTAACAAAAAGGGAGTGTGATAGCTGGAAAACAGGAAACAGCTGGGGCAAGCCATTACTCTGTCAGTGCAGAATTCTCTTAATTTCTCTACATTTCAAAAGCATGAAGCAGCTTTCCAGTAAAGATGAGCACAGAGAGGCCCTCACTTGTAACCCATGGATATTCCAGGGGTGGCACTCGGTGCCCTTTCCTGTCTAAACCCAGCTCTTGTGTTGCAGTGGCCCCCACGAGTGGGTGTGACTCTTGCTCTCCCGTCGTGTGTTGCTTATCCTTTACAGATGCCAGCTGGAGTGATGCTGCAGCCAGCACCAGGTAAGGGTAATGAGGAGATAGCAAATGTTGCAGTGCCCTGGGGATGTTGAAAAGCAGTCCCAGGGACAGTAGATGAAGCAGATGTGAAGGTAAAGTGGGTAGAGCTAATTACCCTCCTCTTTGTGCTTTGTGTTTGTAGTGGCTGGGCAGGGGAAGTAACTGCATTGATAAGATGGCGTGTCAGTTTTACAACTTGTTACAAGTGTTTTTCTTTGTCAGCTCAGACACAGGTATCTCCTCCCTGTCTCTCTGGGACAATCTGTTTTCTAAAAGCTAAAGGCACTGTGGTGCTTCAGAGACAAATTGATTTCTTATTCAAATAAAATCCAACTATCCATTAACCTTTTTGATCCCATTCTTTTGGTGATAAAACTGCCTGTACTGCTTCTACAAAAGCTGCTTCTACTGCTTTGGTGTGATCAGTAGAAGGCTTAGTTCAGTCATTGACTCTTTCCTCAAACAGCAGTTCTTTGATTAAAACTGATGT
Source organism: Regulus satrapa (assembly GCA_013396955.1). Lineage (NCBI taxonomy): Eukaryota > Metazoa > Chordata > Aves > Passeriformes > Regulidae > Regulus > Regulus satrapa. The sequence goes on along the minus strand of VWZN01021066.1, from coordinate 249,968 downwards.
CTCTAGTTATCTGTTTCAGGTATAATTTGTGATGTCATGAGACCTATAGACTAGTACCAGTGACTGTGTCTGTGTGGGAAGAAGAAAAATCAAATTAAATTTGGAACTTGTCTCTGGCATCTCAATTCTAACACTGATAATAATAACAACATAAAGCATTCAGTATTTGGAGTGGTTTTCTTAAGAAATTATATATTAATTAGTTGTTTAGGTTTTTTAAAACTAAAATAGACAGGTTTTTTAGAGAAAATACCTAAAGGCCTTTAAAAGAATGAACTCTCTCTGTAGCTATGGACTAGTTTAGTGTTTCATCTTGTATTCCTTAGTTTCTGAAATTACAAGAACAATTTAAAACAGGGTTTTTATTTATTTTAAAAAATACTATTATAAATATTTTTTATATTTTATTTTAATTTTTTCCTGTTTATTTTAAATCTAGTATGTATTTAAATTAGTGAACTTACTGTCACAGTAGGTACTCTGTAGGCCAAACCCAAAAAGAAGTATTAAACGTGATGGATTGGATGGAAGTCTTGATTCAGAAAGCTTCTGAATGCCTGATTTTCAAGGGCTGAAATTTTGCTTCAGGAAAGTTTTGCGTTGAAAATGTCTTTTTTTTTTTCTCATAGTTTTCTGGAGTGTTTGCTCTTGTTTTTAGTGGTGACAGGTCAGTGTCCTGGATGAGCCTGTAGTTTGACCTGCTGAAGCAGTTTTTAACTCTTCTCTCTGTAGGACAGCTTTACAAAGTGAATGTGCCTGTTGTGGTTGCCCAGGCCTCAGGAGATGGAAGCATTTTCCATTACCCTGTGCAGCAGAGGTTTCGTCCCCTGGAGCAAGCTTCTGTTCTGCAGGCTAGCCTTGCCAGTGTCTCACAGGTGAATGCATCTGCTGCCCATGCAGCTGGTGAAACACTGCAGCCCCAGGAAGCTGCTGTCCAACAGGCTGTGCTGTTTAAACCAAGCTATGTGGAAAAACAACACCTGGAGAACTCCGCTACCTTGGTCCAGAAGCCTTCTGTGAGTCTGCAGGAATTTGAGATCAATGCAGCATTGAATCAGTGCAGTAAATCCACAGAAAAATTGCAGCGTGACAACCTTCACACAGCTGTGTTTACTCCAGAATGCTCTGAAGGAGTTTTTATTGATGAATCCTTGGCAAGCAGCTCAAGCAGTGTTCTGCTGGATGTGGAGGAGCAGCTGGACATGGAGCATCCGGAGCTGCTGCAGCAGCAGGTGTCTGATGATATCATTGACCTCATTATTGCAGGGGAAAGTTTGGATGAAAACGCATTTTTAAAGGATCAGGGCAGCATTGCCTCCTCTGAGAAGGTAAGGCCTTTTGTTTCTCAGCTAATGAAAATCCATCTGTTTGATATGGTTGTTTGAACACATTTCTAAGTGACACGAGCACCTCTTTGATTTTATGGTTAATTCTGAAGCTTGTTTAGAACAGCAGTTGCTGACTGCTTGTTTTTACATTAAGAATTTGTCAAAACTACTGCTAAAATACTGATTGATGGGAATATCAGTTTTAAAATACTTGAAAGATAGAATGTATTAGACTTATTGATTACCTTTGAGAATCATAGGGAGTTTTTGGGGACTAAGCAGACATGAAAGACTTCTATATCATTCTGACACTGATCTGCCTATGGATACTGGCAGATCAGGCAGCTGTGGGCAAAGTGCTTTTGCAGGATCAGCTGGGATTAATTTCAACTTGCAATGTGTGAAGATCATTAAGGTTGCATTGGAAGTGCATTCAAGATGAAAAGTCAAATTTCATAAGTGAAAAATCTCCTTGAAGAAAATTTATTTCCTTGGGGAAGAAATCCTGGACAAACTAGAGCTCAGCTAGAGCTGTGTGGGAAACTTGAATGATTTTCATTAACAAGCCGCTTTCCTGACCTCATCTAATTTTAGTTGCAGAAATAATTTGCAGATGTTTGAAGTTCAGGCTGGCTTGCTGACTTTGAGCTGTAGTGCTCATATGTGATTGAGGCAAATTTATTAAATGCAAATTTGATGACAGTAATGTCAAATGCCTGTAAATAGAAAGCATGTTATATTGCTCATCTGAACTCTGATGGCAGCACGATACAGACTTTCTGTAGTAAGAATGGGAGGTTAAAAACAAAGTGTTACTTTCTTGAACTAGAAGGCGTATGTGGATGGGAATTAAGTGCTATGATAAAGATTTAATGAGAAACTGAAGAAGGCTGAAACATTTTACACTCCTGTGAATTCTCTGTTTAGGAATTCTAGCACTTTTATGAACATTAACTTGAAGTACTTACTTGAAATATTTACTGTTTCTCCCAGCTTTTTATATCTTATTAAAAAAAAGCATTTTGAATGAGTTGAGGGAGAGGGATCAGTTCATCTTGACTTTTATTTAAAAAAATTAAAAAGGCTATTTTTGGGGGTGCAGGAGTAGCTTCTTTTTTTGTTTTTATAGGAGGTTTTTTTTGAGCAGAAATTCTAAGTGTCTACTTGATTGCTTTTGTTTTAGAGTTACTTGAATACAAGGGTGTTTTGAGAAAAGTGTAATAATTTTTTTTTCCTGTATTGCTGAAGAATATTTGACCTGGGTTCCATTTAAGTTAGATGCAACACAATGTTTGCAAATATACTCAGGTTTTTCAAGCAGTAGGACCTGAAACTCTCATATTAGTGCCCCAAGCTTGTTGATTTATTAAACAAAAATCTCAGGCTTTGTGCTGAACATGGCTTCCGTTGTGGTGTTGATTCACAAGCTGTCCCTGGTCTCTTTCATTCCTGTCCCATGGAACCCACTGAGCAGATGGAATCTGATTTACCACTGGAGAAGGATCTCTGCAGTGACATTGAAGGCATAAGTCAGCTCAATGGCACTGGGGATGTTTCTTCCAAGGAACAAATACCACATACAAAAGATAAAGAAGAGAATGAATTCATTTGCTTTATTGATTCAGAGGATCTAAGAGTTCTGGATGATGAGGAAGACTATGATGAAGAATGTGACAGTTCTTCAAATGTGGAGTCCAGCTGCAGTGATGGGGACAATGAAGACCTCCAGATAGATATAGTTGAGGAGGTAATTTACACATATTATTATATATTATATAGGTCTCTCCTGACTTGAATTCTTGGACCTAGAACACTTCCTGGTTGGTTTAATGCACAGTGAAGTTACAAACCTCTGGAGACAGCAGGTGCTGCAGAGAAATTACGTGAAAGCTCATTATGAGGAGTGTGGACAAATGAAAGAACTGTTGGAAAGTCATTTGTTTATTGGATGAATTAAAATACTTAGCTGTCAGAATTAAAGGTTTATTGTAAAATCCTGGCCTCAGTGGAATGAAGTTCTGCTTTTGACTTAAGATATTACTTAAAGAATTAGACTTAAATAAGATTTATTTCAATAAGATCAGAGTACAAATCTAGGTTTCCTTTCCTTCTGAAGGACCACAGGGGGTTAGATAGAGAAGAGTGGGATACAAGAGCGTGGTTCTCTCTTTAATGCCCTGTGTTTCCTAGGTTTTCTCTTAAGAATATGCAATTTTGTATCCTATGGGATTTATCACATGAGAATCAACTTGTAGCGTTTGGACTTCACATAAATACAACTTGATCAGTATTTCAGTTACTGGGATCTGCTTTATCAGTGAGCAGTTTTGCTTTTTTGACATTTAAATGTCAAAGGTGTTTTGGGTCTTCAGAATGCAAAAATGTGGAAGGTACTTGTAAATGAGGTTGGTGCAACGTGGTCTTCACAGCCTCCAGGTCTTGATTTTTGCAGTGGTAACTTTATTGTTCTGGGTATGTTTAATTCCATGTATATTCAATGCTATTCTGAAAGAGTGTAAAAACCAGAATTTTAATCTCTAGGACCCCTTAAACTCTGGTGATGATGTCAGTGAACAGGACATTGCAGACTTGTTTGACACCGACAATGTGATAGTTTGTCAGTATGAAAAGGTACAGTAATGCACTTTTGTCTTTGTTCTTTAATCATCCTAAATAATGTCATCAGCAAATCCATGTCTGCTCTCCTGTCAGTGCCTTTTGAACAAACTCTAATGCTCTAATAGAGTATTTAAATGTGTTTAGCTGACAATAGTCTGAAGACTTTCCTGCTGTTTTCTGAAAAGAGGATAATCATAATGGCCTATTAAAGGAAAAGGGAACAACAAGTCTGGCAAAATGATGATTTGTAAAGGTGCAAAAGTGTGTTGATTTCCCTAACTTTTAAGTAAGAGCAACTTCTCTATGGATGTATGTAGGCATATTCAGCTCTAAGTTAAGGCTTTTAAAATGGATAACAGAAAGATAGGTGTATGTACTTTTTTACTTTTTAAAAAATGTATCTTTGTAGTGCTTACTGAGAGATTTTCTTGCTAGAATTTTGTTATGTCTGAAAAACAATGTTGCCAAGTGCCTTTTTGTCCTCCTTCATTTTAATGTTTAAGATTCAACCTTATTTTGAACTCCTGAAGATCAAATTAAGTCCTTTTAGCTATTGTATTGTTTGGGATGCTTACATGCCAGTAACTGAAAATATAAAAGAGTGTATATTTTAAAGCAAGTATAGAAAAATGTTGCTGTAGTTTAAGAGTGTGCCCTGACTCTTTTTTTTTAATATTCTTTCAAATGTGACTAGTCATAAGTTTTTGCACATCTAATTAGGCTTGTCTTAATGGTTGTGTGTGGCTTAGGAAACAGGTGTGAAGAAAACTGTGTTTATAAAACTGTGAGAGATTGACTGTTCCTGAGACCAGTTATTTTGGAAAGTTATAGGGACATGTGTAGAAAATGCCTCTGAAATGAAGCCATTGGTGTCTCTATTGTATTGAAAGGTACATCACGTTTTGCAGCTTCAGAACTCGGAGGTTACAGTTGTGAAGGTAGTGCATACTGTAATCTAGAACAAGTTTTGTCTGAAATAAGCTGAAAAATTACTTGAAAATCTGAAAGAAACTACTAGAAAGGCCAGCATTGGACATGTTTTATAGGAAATTTAATATCAAATGTTATTAGAAATTGAGAGTTACAGAAGCTGTGGAAAGATACTGGTAACTTTCCCCTTAGCAATGCTGATTTCATAAAACTTGTAGGTCCAGTAGCAAACAGATAAAAGCAGTTATGTCTTAAATTACCTTGTTACCTTTAAGACAATGTTGTTGGTAAAATTGCTGTCCTGTTTTCTTTCTGAAATTGAAAATAGACCGATGCTGACAATTCAAGGAATTTTCTGCAGATATTTAAAATTCCTTCTTTTAGTATTAAACAGAATTTTCTGTAGTATGGATCTAATTGAAGGCCTTTAAAAAGAAACAGAATATGCAAATTCTTTCTTTCTTTTAAAAATTTTAATAGCAGTTTTTGCTTTTAAGCCAAGTTTTGAAGCTTTTAGCCTATTCCTAACACCTCTGTACATGCAACATTACTTTGCCATGAGAAAAGGAAAACATTTCATTTTAGTTAAGCTACACTGGTTTGCAAGGTATGCTGTGTTTTGGGATTGCCCCATTGCTGTTGTCCTGTCCTGCTGGTGTTGAGGTGTCATGGGTAACACTTTTTTGGGAGGAAGTTGTGGGATAAAATTCAGGGGGTTTCTGTCTTGGGAGGGCAGGCAGTTCTTTATAAACAATTGAAGTATAATTCTTCCCTTGAATATTTTGGGCCATAAGGATTTTAAAATGCAAGCCAGGTGTGTTAAACCGATTTGTGCTTAAATCTTATGTGGTTTTGTTTGTTTTTTTAAAAATTATTTTTTAAAATGAATGCTCTAATGTATATTTGTGGTTGCATTAATTTTGTTTATTATCTTTCATCAGATACATCGAACTAAGAACAAATGGAAGTTCTACTTGAAAGATGGAGTGATGTCCATTGAGGGTAAAGATTATGTTTTTGCAAAAGCCACTGGAGATGCAGAGTGGTGAAACGTCACTCCAGTATGTCCTTGAAGACTGTGGCATTGTTTCCTTATAAGCCTTCTGTGAAGCAACTGGACTTTTATTATTGTGCTATTAAAAAAAACAAACAAAACCTCAAAACAACAGAGCTGTGATTAAAAAAAAAGGGCAAAATCTCTGTTGGTAATCTGTTTAGTTTGCAGACTAAACCACTGTACTGTTAGCTACTCAGCTGTCTTTGCTGTTCTTTTCTGGTTATTTCATTTTTTCTAATGTCATTGGAGTGAATAACTTTAAAGTTTGAAATGTTATATCTGTTTGTAGTTCAAGAAAGTAAAGAAATATTTAGTAAAGAAATACTTATTAATTATAGTTATATAATTTTTAGTTATGTTGGGTTTTTTCCAGTTCTTAAAAGCTGAGGTATGATTTGATATATAACATTAAAATTTTAGTGTTTTTCTTTTCAAAGACTTTTGAGGTTTGTTTTTTTTTTTAAAAAAAGCACTATCTGTCCAAACCTGAAACCTGTGGCTGTTTCAGCTGCACACTTGATTTATTTAGTTGCTTTGTGTTTTTTTGACTTCAGTTTAAAGACATGCACTCTAGATGCAATAAGGGAAATGTCTGGGAAAGATCTTGGAGCTCTCAATATATGTTTTTTAATATTGTTTATTCTATACTAGCTATGTCTACTGAGATGCAATGAGTAGTGTGATGTAACATTAAAATGTGTTTTATTTTCACTGTCAATGCAAAGTCATTTAAGTTTGCTACTGTATCTTTCCACTTTGTCCTAGGACTACAAACCAGTAAGCTGTGAATGATACAAGTTGTGCATAATAATAAAAGTGTAATCTCATGTACAGATTCCAGCACAGAGCTGTTTTTTGTTCCCTCAATATAAACTCTGCTTAGAGCAATGGGTACAAGCCATGCATGTGGCAGTGCCTCACCCTACCATGAGAACTGCATTCCTCCCAGCCCTCAACATCAACTTTTGTCAGTTCTTGTAGAAATAAAGGTCCAATAGAAGCTTTGGGCCCTTGTTTTTCAGAGCTGCGTTTTTTCCCTGGCTGGCTCCTGTTCCTTGTAGGGAAGATAGGCAGCTCCATGGTGAAGCTGTAGCCAGGCTGCCTCAGAACAGGATCATCCTGCTGGAAAGGCAGTGCTGCTCTAAGGCATGCCTCGCCCCTGGCTGCTGATCCCATGTCTGCTGGAATGAGACATTTTGGTTATCTCTAATCCCTGGGAGGGTGCAGAGGCTGGGAGAGGGGAAAGAAAAGAAATGTGGAAGTGGGAGAGAATGAGTGGCAGAAGTGAAGAGGAAAAACCCCAGCCCTTGCTCATAATGGTGCAAACCCTTGTGCTAATACCATAAGGCAGGAAGTAGTTTAACTATTATTGAGTTTATTGCATACTTTTTTTGATGCATCTGCTGCTCTCCAGTATCCAAGACAGGACACTGAACTAGAGCACTTGAACCAAGTGTGCCATTCTTTTGTCTTTTATAGATACTGCTGTTGGAATGTGAAGAATTGTGTATTCAGAGGCAGTTAAAAATATCCCAGTGTATGATTTCTTTTCTCCCATTCAGATGACTTGTAGCTGTACTGATGCTATGCTTCAGACCCGTAAATGCACAGGAAATGTAGCTCTTACCACATGACAGATGCTTTTACGTTTCAGCATTCTCTCACAGGCTCTGAGGTGCTCAGGCTCTGTAAATATGTACACTATGAACTGTGGGACCAGCATACGTGTCAGAAAGGACTGGAAACGGAGGTAGTGTGGAATAGGAATCCATGATGGGATAGGTACCATTCATTTAGCATGAAAAAGGCTCTGAATTCGACCTGTTTTTTCTGGTCCTTATAAAATAAAGTGGCTAAAGAGCACTTAGTTTTTAGCTAGCTTTAAAGATAGCATTAGATAAGAATTATAGCTTTGAACAAGGCATTTGCAGCTAAATACACACAAAGTCAGGAATTTTTATACTGAGAAAAAGATGTTTCTTATTAAAATGTAAGCTCTAGTCTGTGACTTGAGCAGTAAACAGTGCTTTTTATCTGAATGGTTTATGAATTAATATGTTTAATTGCTGCTACTTACAGTTTAGCAAACATATTGCTGCAGATGTGACAGGATGAGGTGTGTAATACCAGCTATGGCCTTCAAAGATACTTCAGTAAATGGCTGTCTAAAACTTTACACCAGAAAGAAGGTAAAGTAAAAATAATGGCATAGAATAACAAGTGTAACTTGTATGAGAAGCTCTGGCATGAATCTAAATATCTTATTAAAGTTTTACTTATTTTCTTACTTTTGTGTGTAGACAAATTTTAGGTATATAAGTTACATTTGATGTTTTGTCAGTTTTTTACATTTTTATTAAATAGGTTACAGGTTTTTACATTTTTATTAAATAGCAATTTTTTAAATGGTGGATTTCACTCACAGCAGCTACAAAAAGAAAAATGCCCACAGAGACTCTCTTGCTGCTAAGGCTGTTACCTCTGTAGGGCAAGTGCTATCAGTTGTTAATTCTAACTCATTTGCCTTGCCTGTAGTTTTCTGACCGTGTTGTGTGGTGGGGAGGATGTGCTGGCAAGCTCTTGTCCTGTTGAAACATAATGCAAGTAAGTCAGTTATTGCCCACTTAGGATATTGTGCTATCATGTCCTAAATCATGTGCAGGACTCTTCCATAAGATATCAGAAGAAATAAGTCTCAAAAATCAGTTTTGAGATAGGTGACAGAGAAGTTTTAGGCCCAGTAGGTATTTTTTTACTCCAGTACCTTTGGTTTGTATTATAGTTAAATATCCGATCACAGTCCTATTTGATCATTGGCTAAGCTCAGGAGCTGGTGTGTGTAAAGCTGGTGCAGCCTATGGAATTTATACTGATTGCTAAACCACAGAGTTTTAAGAGTGTTCTCTGTTCTCAATCCTGCTTCATTCCCCACCTGTGGGAACTGCTCATGAGCACAGCTGTGCTTATATCCTGAGCTTTTGTACTCATTGAAATCATGGCATTGCACTGAAGGTAAAAGTGGGTCTGAGATGTTATTTCTAATTGTCATAATTATAAACTAATGATAGACCAGTCACTAGTACAAAGAACTGCTTTCATTAGTGTGAAGAAAATTTAGCTTGCAATGCAGTGTTTTGGCAACAAGAGGAGTCTTTCGGAACTCAGTTGCTGTCACAGACGTGAAAGCAAAGGACTCCGCTGAAAAGGAGAATGTAAAAGGTTTAAAGTGATTGTAATAGTACTGTTCTCTTATGTATCAGACTGCACTTACTTAAATTAGCAGTGCAGTCACAAATCTGGACCAGGCATTTAGCATGATCACTTTGCATCAGGCAATTCAGAGTAAAAGAAAAGAGATTTTCATGGGGAAACATTGTCACAGAAACATTGTCACTCTGCTACTCTGCTTCATCACCCGGGAATAGAGTTGGACTGTGTGTGCTGAAGACGCCCTGGTGCATTCCTGAATGCCACTGGCGTTATCAGAAAGTGGACAGGTAGAAATAAATCATGAGACTGTCCCAGGAAGGAAAACAAGGCACCACTTCCTTGCCTGTGCAGGAAGCAGCTCTCCTGCTGCTGAGGAGGAGCCTTTACAGTTTACCTGATTTGTGTGTGTGTGCCTGTGATACCCTAAATTGAGTCCTGTAGCAGGGAAGGGGGAGAGGGTTGCAACTCTTGTGATTTCTAGGTCACATGTGCCTGTGTGTGGGTTAATAATTTAAGTAAACTACCCACCAGCACAGACTGAGATCCATGTAAACGGCAAAATTTCCAGTGACACGGGTTAAATAGATCAACTTGCCTCCTTGGTGACATCTTTACAGTCTATTGCTTGAATGTTCTTCATGAATTGTGTGTAGGGGGCTATGTAATTGCAAGTTTCTGTTGATGAAATGGAGGTGTTTAGTGCCTCTTTCTTTAAACCAACAATGCCAGCACAGCTGATAAGAATGAAAAAAGAAGCCATGAAAGATAGCAAACAGGCTTTAAATACTCCAGGGAAGCAGATCTGGAAAAAAGGAAGTCAGGCTGCAATCACTGTAGTAGCTGCTAGATTCAAGAACAACTTGACTGCTCCTGGACTCTTCTTGTTCCCCATACAGTAAAGTTTTGCCTAATAGCCACCTTTCACACTTATCATCACAAAGGAAGAGAAAGGAAAACACCACTTTGAACATCAGAACATTCATGTTGCATAAGAATTACTGACTGACATTTTTATTTATTGTGGAATGTTCAAGATATTGTAAAACAAGCCCTAGACTCTAAGATAATCACAACTGGCCTTGCAAAGTGCTGCATCTCTTGGCACTCCAGGTTAATTTTCCTTGTGAGATGTCTTGTCCTGTGGTGCAGGATAGGGCTTCTCTAAGGCTGACAAGAGCAGGAATGCTTGGGAGGCTTTGCTGGGGGCTGTGGCTGCATTGCCGTTCTTGCAGTTGGAGTTATAAGCAGAGAAATAGTTCATCCTGTAGAGCTCAGCTCGGCTCTTGCAGCAACCAAGCTTGCTCATCAGCAGAAAGAAATCCCTCTGAAATGCTTTGGTGAAGATTGCGTAGAGAAAGGGGTTTGCACAGGAGTTGACAGGGTAAAATAAAACCAGCAGGATCTTGGAATTGGTCACTGTGATGAGAGGAACTTTGAAGGCAGCAGATATGGCAAAAAAGGAGATGGGGGCCATGCAGGTGAAATCCGTGAAGATCAGTATTGCCATTCTCTTGGCGACCTTGGTGTCTTTATTGGCAGCTACCAGCTCCGGGTTCTGCACAGCGATGTAAATCTTGATGTAGCAAACACAAATGACAACGAAGGCGACAACATTCAGCACCAAGATCAGCAGGATGTAGGCTTGGGATAGCCCCGTTTCAATATCCATGGGCAAACAGATGCTGACCTTCATGTAGCTGCTGACCCCAAAGAGAGGCAGCATGGCTATCCCGACCGAGAACAGCCAGCCCCCGAGCATGATTGGCACGGCGTGCCGCAGTCGCAGCTTGCGGTCCAACTGCATGGCGTAGGTGATGGTGTGCCAGCGCTCCACGGTGATCACTGTCAGCGTGTACACCGACAGCTCACTGGCAAACACTGTGAAGAACCCGGCGGTGCTGCAGCCGCTGCCCGTCTGCCAGTCGATGGCATGGTTGTAGTACTGACCGCTGGTCTGGGCGTCCACGGAGGCGATCAGCAGAAGGTACAGCCCCATGCAGAAGTCAGCAAAGGACAGGTTACACATTAGGAAACGAGGGACGGTGAGCTTGTAGTGGCTAGTCAGGAGAACAAGGAGCACGGTGAAATTGCCGGCAATGGCGAGGATGTTTATAAACCAGATCAGCACTCTGAGGAAGCTGTATCCCAGGATGTCTTCGCAGGGATTAAAGGCATCTGGTTCCGGAGTACACGTGAGGACTTTAGGCTGACAAAAGTCATATTCAAAGTCAAAGCCGGCCATTTCGCTGTCATCAAAAATGGTTGAGTAGCTGTAGGGAGAACTGTCATCATATGTTGCAAAAAGGTGCGTGTTCCTCTCTGCTGACCACAGCAATGTGTTGTTGGAATAATCTCTGTAACCATGAAAAAACCATCCCCCAAAGAGAAGTGAATTATTTGTTACGTGCTACTTGCATTCTTTTGCAAAAGACAACAGATAACAGATAACTGTTGTTTTAAAACAGTGACTTCCTCCATGTGTTTCTAGAGGGTGTTTACAAATAATTAAGCCTTGTAAGGATGCTTTGTGTTTGGGAAGCAGCCTTGGAGAGCAGCAGGGGTCACAGTCCCATCCACAGAAACACTCTTTTATACAACTTGCTTACTTAAAAGTACTTAATTTTTACTGCTTTGAGAAGAAGCCATTGTTCTCATGCTGCTGATTGGCTGCAGTCCAAGCTACAGTAAAACTTGGGCTGGTGGATTACAGGTTTGGTGCACAGAGGTTTCGTGGGCAGTTGTAGAAGCCATGCTAAATAACCTATGGATTTTAACTGTGCACCTTTGCACGGTTGCATAGGAACTTCCCTAAGTTCCCATTAGGAAAGGCACTTAGCGAATGAATTCCTGAGACTATCTATGGCTTGGGAGGTGCTGAGGAATTTGCTGTTTGCAGTATTATAGGGCAAGGAGTAGAAGTGCATGGTTAACTAAATCACACTGACAGCTAGGAATTTTATTAAGTTTAAGCTGCACCCAATGCCTAATAAAAATGTTGTAGGTTTTGAAGATAGACTGCTAAAATCATCATCAAGAGTGTAGTGATAAACCTACCAAAGAAGAAATATTTTAAAAGCAAACACTGTCTTTTCTGACACTTCCCTGCCAGAGCAGGTGCCTATTTCCCAACTTCCCAATCATCCTGACTGTGAGTGTTTGGTGGGCAAACACTAAGTCTGCAGTGTGGGACCTGGAAAATATCTCTATTGAGGACAACTGTTAAGAAAACTGGTAGCTTTAGGATAAATTAAATACATACTTAAGCTTCCACACCTGCTGAAGCATGTCCATTAAATGATATTCTGAAGCAGAAGGGTCTTAAATGGCAAATGAAACTGAGATGCTTTTCAGCTATTCCTGTGGGACAAATAACGTCCCAAACTTGTTATCCTAACTTTTCTCTCTGTATATGGAAAACTACCCATGTCTTGCATTTACTTGCCTGGCTCAAACTGGAAGAACAGGGAACACATTTGACTCTATGTACTTATAAAAACAATTGTGATTTTCTGAGAGGCTGTGTGAATGTGCTGCTATCTGCAAGCTGGATTTTTTTTTTTTTAAACTAATAAGAACTCAGGACTTTGAGATGATTTCTGCTGGGGTTCTGCAACCATTAAATCCATGAATCATAACCTTACTTTCACTTGCTTATTATAATGCCTGCTCAGAGAATTGCTGCTACTGGGATTTGCCAAAGCAAAAAGCTTCAGGAGCCAATAGGCTGGGCAGACAATTTAATGCATAGCAGGAGTGCAACAGAAGCTAATCCAAAACAAGCAGACAGATAAAACCAAATGGCAAGTGTAGGAGGCCTCACCAACCAGCAAACAAGATAATGGCCAAGGAAGTAATTATCCCAATGAATCAATCACATTTCAGCTGTATTTAGCTATTGGAGTTTTGTGACCATAACCTTGTTTCTTCTAGACTTTACAAAGCTTTGACACCCTGTCAGGGCTGCTAAGAAGTCCCAAGGTCTCCCATTTAGCTGCAGAGGGATGAAGAATAGTAAATCTTTAAATTTCTCCCTTTAAAACTGGGTTAGAGCCTGTGCCATCCAGCACAGCCAACACTACACTTTTGATATTAGCCTTTCCCATCCGTATACTGAACACTGTCAAGCAAAACTGTGATGATATGAAAAGAAATGTCTGGCACGGGATCATCACACTTCTATCTCAGGGACTTCATTCTACCATGGAAAACTATTGATATGCAGAGTTCTAATTATCCTTTTTATAGGCAAGCATACAAGCAAACAAACAAAAAACAAGTTAACAATAGCAGCTCTTCCTTGAATCACACCAACAACTGCATTTCTTTCAGGGAATGGAAAGCCTGCATGTAGGCCACATTATTAGATATTTATTATTGGTAAATATCTAATAATTGTTTTGAAATCCTTTTGGAATTCAGAAGACAAACTGGAATGAGTAAAGCTCATGAAATCATGAGGGGTTTTTTATTCCCCTTTCCTTTTGAATATCCAAATCTTGGTTTTATGATTGTAAAATTACCACTACACAACTTGTAGACATGACTGAATTGGCAGGCAAAGAAAAAACATGTGAACAGCAGAAAAGGGAGGAGATCTGTATTTGCAACTACCATCATGTCTATGCAGAGAGGTACTTACAGCATTTCGTTAGTTGGTTTCCTCATGGTGCTTTCACACTCCTTGGAGAAATTGTCAAAAATGGAAAGCAACAAATTCTGTCTGCAAGAAGGATGAGAAGAAAGTTAAGTTTCAGGCTGGATTTTGGCCAAAGCCTTGTCTTCTCTGCAAGTGATCTTCACCAACACATAAGTTGAGCCAGCGCTGGCCTCCAGGCAGCACAAATGTTCCTGCAGACATCTGGAAGTGGGAAAGAGAAGACTTCAAATACTGTGAAAAGGCCCTTTTAGGATGTGTAAGGTGTGTAAAAATGGTCTTGGTTATTGTGTAGGGTTTTTTAAAAATAGTGAAATAACTTGAACTTGAATTAAATGGTGTGTTTTGTAATATTGTATTGAAGTGGGTCAGAATTCTCCACCAGGATGAGTGGAAGCAATTAGACTGGCTTTTGGAAAAATGCCTGTTAACAGCTGCTGGGAAACTGGCCTGATATGGAACCACAGAATGGGTCACGTGGAAGGAACCATAGTGGCATCTGGTCCAACCTCCCTATGTATTCCTAGAGCCCACTCCAGACAGTTCTGGAATATTCCCAGTGAGGGAGACTCCATGCCCTTTCCCTGGAACCTGTTCCAGTCCTTGGTTAGCTGCCCAGAAGGGAGTTCTTCCTTATATTCAGGTGGAACCTCCTGTGTATCAGTTCCTGCCTCTTGTCCTATTGCCCAGCACCACTGAGCAGAGCCTGGTCCATCCTCTTGGCACCCTCCCTTCAGGTACTGACAGACATTGATGAGGTTCCCTCTATCATCTCTCCCTGGGGCTGAACATACCCAGCTCCCTCAGCCTTTCCTCAGAAGGGAGATGCTCCAGTCCCTTGATCATCTTCGTAGCCCTCCACTGGACCGTCTCCAGCAGCTCCATGTCTCTCTTGTACTGAGGAGCCCAGAACTGGACACAGCACTGCAGATGTGGCCTCACCAGGGCTGAGTAGAGGGACAGGATCACTTCCTTCGACCTGCTGGCAGTGCAGCTCCTGATGCACCCCAGGACATCACTGGCCTTCTTGGTCATAAGGACACACTGCTGGCTCAGGGACAGGTCCCTGGGTCCTCTGCAGAGCTGTTTTCCAGCAGCTCAGCCCCAAGCCCATACTGATATAGGGGGAGAATCTTCCCCAGGTGTCCCTATTTTAAAAACTGTCTGGGACCCAGAGATAGACTTTTCATGCTTGAAGTAAAGCAGTTTGAATAGTACAAGTTGAAAGATGATACATTTGACAAAACCTCTTGTTTTGAGGCTTTGAAAGTAGCAGTGAGGTACTCTACCAGTATGAATGGAAATGGCTTTGTCTCACCTCATTGTGGACGCCCCTGGTAGGGGAGCAGTCATTTCCTAATTTGCACGGAATTTTCTCCCCTGCAATTTACTAAGAAAAAAGTCACTTAATATAAGGATGCGACTTACTAAGACACACCTGTTTTTATAGACCCCGCTCATGCTGCAAATTCAAGAAACCCAAAAAATAATACAGTTTCAGAAATGTAGTTATCTTTATCAGAATAAATACCTTTTTTTCTCTGCCAGAGTTGCTCCTGCGTTTAATACACTCAGAGATGTGATCTGTGACTGAATCAGTTCATTAGCAATGGAAATACTTGGGAATAGAATCTTTGTTCTGTTCTTGCAGAATCAAGAACTCTTTAGTAAAATGAGATAGTCAGAGAAAGTATAATTTTACCCTAAAGAATTGGAATCCACTCCTGCCTTTCCAGGAGCGAAGGCATGGACACCGATCATGCCTCTCACTACTGCCCCCTCAGTAGGTCAGCTCTGTGGCCTTTATTTGAGATGGATGAGAAACGAGGCACCTTTGTGTCTCAAACTACACTCATCTGGGGCTGCTTTGGCTGCTAAAGCCAATAAGGGGTTGGTTGCTTTGGCTGCTAAAGCCAATAAGGGGTTGGTTTCTTTGTAATATAAATGCTGGAACATGAACTCTAGTTCTCTTGGATTAACTGCCTGCCCCAAGTTTGTGGATGCAAAGCTCTCCCTCTGCTGTGATTTCCAGTTGTGGGGAGGACAATACTGTCTATTACTTGAAATGGTTGGAACTAAACCATGTAACCTCTCTCTGTAGGCTTGTGGCAGGCCCTTATTTTGGTGGGTAATTGAAAGCTTGCCCTTTCTACTCTGTCATCATATCACCTGTATTAATTAAGCTAAAGGCTATAGGGGTTTCATATTTTTATTTTTAATTAGGGCAATGTGCCGTTGATAAAGGTCTGTCTTCTGTGTGCCAGTAGGCTTTTAATTGAGATATCAAGAAAAAGATGAGCTTTAAGCAAACTTAGAATAATGTTTCTGCTGACAGATCCAGGGCACAGGATGGAATCTATTTCTGTTCTAAAATAAATGGACATAATTTTCCTGGCCTTTAGCAGATACTTGCTGTTTCCTGCAAGGCCTTGCAATGCACCACAGCTTCCTGGTAACTGGAATAAAGATAATCAAACCCTGTGAGCTGAATAAAGCAGAATTGCCATTTTGGAGCTTCTGAAGCACTGTAGTACAATAATGTGCTCTTTGGACTTACTTTTCTGTCCTTAGATTTCGAAAAGCACAGCAGTGGCTGGGATATGTTAGGACAGCTTCCAGAAGACTGCTGAATTTATCCAGTGGTGGCAGCCTCTTTAACGAGTAAGATGATGTTGCATTTAAGACCTGAATGGCCTCAAGCCCATAACTAGGCAGGGACTCCAGCGCTGTTGAAGAAATATCCCTGCGAAATAAAGAGAGCATTCACTTTTCTTTTCATCCCCATAAAAATACCACCAAAACATGATGGTAGGTAACAGCAACTGGTTTTATTCACAAAAGTTCAGATCTACAAAGTGGCTTCAGCAGCTGATGCCCAGCTCAGAGACATGGTCTGTGAAAGTACAGAGCAGTGGGGTAAGAGCATCCCTGTGGCTCAGCAGCTCCAGCCAGGCAAGAAGCTCCCTGGACCTGGGGAAACTGAAAGCCCCCCTCCAGGGCTGTGTCCTGAC
The DNA here is from genome assembly GCA_013396955.1 of Regulus satrapa. NCBI lineage: Eukaryota > Metazoa > Chordata > Aves > Passeriformes > Regulidae > Regulus > Regulus satrapa. Next base: position 233,159 of record VWZN01021066.1, on the reverse strand, counting down.
CTTTCCACTTGAAATTCATGCATGGAGTGAGGAATGGCTCTTTAAGCCAGAGACTGGGAGAGAAGAAGGTGGGCAATAGTGACTCTCCAGCCAGCTAACAGGTAGGACACCCTCGCTCTCTGCTTGGCTCTGAAGGGCTGTTCTAGGTGCTTTAATTAAATGGCTATGAATTAAAATCCCAAAAGAATCTGTCTTTCTTGTCAACACAGACTTAAGAATTTTGGCTTGCAGTAACTTCAGAGGGGCTGTTCTTGTGAAAAAAGTCCATCAGTGACTAAGAATTTTTTGAGTCTTGGGATTAAACAAAGGAAAAAAAGGCCCACATATCTGAAAGTGATATCAGTAATGCCATGTTCCACAAACCACCAATAAAAGGCACAAAAAAGGCATTTACAGCACAAAGTGCTATTTACAGAACCACACTGTGTTTTATAGCATGGAGTTAGAGCCAGGGCAGCCCTCCAGTAAGTCCTTGACTAATAAATCATGAGGACAATAATAACGAGTTTTATTCAGCATGAGCTTACAGTGTGCAATCAATGGGTTCACTTTTATAAACAAATTCTAAAGCAATATATATTGCCAAAACATATCCATCCTACCTGCCAGAGGGCCCTGAGATAACCTAATTGAAACAAAACTAACAGATTCTATAGGTTGTAAGCAAATCGAATTGTATTAGTATACGTTCAAAGATTGGATAGTTAGAGAAATAGAATATTCTGTGTGTTGACTATATAAACGAATGTACAAGTGAGCTGACTCACTTCTCTCACCACTTCTTTTACTTCTTCTCTCACTTCTCTCACTTATTCTACTTCTTCTTACTCCTCCTTGCTCTGCTTATCTCTCTGACCCATCTCCTTTACTTACTCGGTCTCCCTATGACTTTCTCATATTCTTTTATATCAGCCCTCTCTTTCTCTTACTGATTATGATAGTATCCACCCCTACTAACTCATCCTGTTGTCCCCTTTATGCTGGCCGTGAGCTGGCCTTCCTAACCCACGCCCTGGAATAAACTACCAGCATTCTAACTCAGCTTATAAAGATCTCGGTCGTATTAATTACCGTCCGCCCGTGAGTATATTTTTTCTTTTTACACTACCAAAGGTCAAGTTAGTTTACAGTGTCAGAATATAAGATACAGGAATAGGATGGGGAAGATCTAACACAAATAAAGCAAAAACCAAAATGTCTAAGAGGTGGAGATCAATGCCAACCCTAGAACTGATACGTGTTTGCCAGGGTGCAAACTCCTTTCACTCTGTAATTTCATTACATCTCATTGACATATTTCCACTTTGCACACAGAGGGTAAGAGATCAAATCTCCTTCCAGGCTTGAAGCCTATGTTTGCTGTGGTGACATAACTCTGGTGGCACAGTGCAGCTCCCACAGGACACCCAGGCAGTGGAGTTGTGGATACTTACAGGACATCTGGCCCTGTGGCCCCTCTCAGGGCATCGTTGTGCATCCATCTGAGGTTCTTATTGTCCTTCAGGATTCTGTTGGAACCAAAAATGTATTTACTTTACATCTGTATTTTAAACATAACTCTTTTTGTTTCTGCTTCACACTTGTTTCAATTCCTTCTCCCACCACAGCAGTGGTTATTGCAATGGCTGGCTGGGGAGTGCTTGTATTTCCTATGTGAACTTTATTTCCTCTGATGCCATCAGATCATTATCATCTACACTTAAATCTAAATAAATTCCAAATTCTTCTGATTTAAACCAGGAACAACCAGGCTGGTTCTATCACTACAGTAGCAAATACACATTTTGCCCAAACCAAGACACTAGTCCCCCAGCGTCTGAGAGGGATTAAAAGTTATTGATGTTTCCAGACATAGATTGCATACAGACATAGACTGTAGATTCCTTAGTCTGGGCTACCATTTCAAGTTTTGCACTAATTTATGAAATTTTCTTTAGACTTATGAGCTTTTCTCACAAAAGCTGTACTATTTTGAGGGGTGTTGTTTCAGGAAAAGCAGTGAGAGCTGCAGGATTAACAACTGGGTCACAATGACACTGAAAGATGCAGTTTTCTCATGGGTATTGGGAAACGGAAATCACAGCCAGTTAAACTGAAGGAAGAGCCCTTGACTGTATTTAAATTGTTGTTTACTGTTTAAATTACTGAGGAGGGGTAGCATACTCACAACTGATTCAGTTTTGTCCCATTGAAGGCGTGGCTGTGGATATCTTCAAATCCATTTTTATACAATTTGCTGGAGATTAAATAAAGATAAGGGAAAAATATTTGGAAAAGGTGAGGTTATGTTATGTACTACAAGTTTCAAACCTTGGTGCTGCATTCATTTTAATGATTTGAGACTCTGCTTATAAAGAATGAAGGCTCTTAAATATAGCTCCTAAATTAAGAAAGATGCAGTTAAAATTCTCTAAGCTCCCTCCTGTTTAGCTGCTGAATATAACTTCTGCTGAAGTACAGATCCTCCCCCTGCTGGGGGGCTCACCTGTGCCTACCTGGGGCTGAGAGCCAGAAACAAGACATTAGTCCAGGAAAGCTCCTGGCACACAGACAACAACCTGAAGGCAGAAGACCTGGATTTTGTGGTGGCAGCAGGTGCAGATGGAAGACTGCAAGGCCTAGAGATGTGTCAGGTGGAAAGCAACTCTGGCCTGGAGGGAGCTGCTGGATTGCAGATCCTCTGTGGACAGACAAATCTTCCAAGAGACAGCTTTGCAGAGAGACAGGGGTGAGTTGTGCATCATCCAGCAGCCAGGGAGTTACCGGCTTCTCTGAAGTGCTGCTGCCAGGCTTGATGTGTGCTGTGGAAGCCTTGCTGTCCCCTGCACTGCACAGGGACGCTGGATGCCACCCTGCTTCCTGATTCCCCACCCTGGGGCCAGACACCTAAAGCCTGGGCTCTTCTAACCTCTTGTCCAGCTCTTTTCCTTCATTAGGAGTTGTAACCTATGGGTCTATTAAGTTAATGTATCCAATAGAAATTCAATATAGTCACTTGTATGTGTTATATTTTCTTTAATATTAAGCCCTATTAGAAAACTTGGAACTGTTTATGAATTAAGCAACATTTCTGTTGCTTTTCCATTTGCTTTTGGGTTAGCACAAACTGGCCCTATGAAATCCGCTCCCAAGTGCTCAAGTGTGGGGAGCACCTGACTCCATTTGATAGACTGTATCTACCTCAGCACAATGCTGAAAGTAGTGATAGCCTTAAAGACCATGACAATATGTAAAATCAATTTTCCAATCCACAAGAAACACTAACTGCTGGAAAGGCTAAATTAGCTCTTTGCAGTGCAAAGTATGACTGCAGGGTGACTTGACACTTCCATAGCTTACTTGGTTTCACCAGACCATGCTGTAGCAAGAGGAATTACTCCACCTAATTACAGCTGACCACATGGAGTGGAGTTAACACTTAGCTCTACAATTAGGAAGCTGCTGTAAAGAAAATTCCTTTCTTCTTGTGCTGAGCTCCCAATCACAAAAGGATGGGGGGAAAAATGACTGTTGGCTGTTTCCTGACTTAGACTCCCTCCCATTTAATACACTTTAGGGTTACAGTAAAGACTTTAAGCACCTTTCTTCATCTCTTTTATGTTCATTTTCTTGCATCATTAGCAGAATCATAATTTTGCTGAAGTTATTTTGAGAACTTGTTGGGAGGAAAGAGGCTCATAAGATGAAATAATGCAATCCAAGCAATTGCTCCTCTTTAGTGCCTGTAGGAGTAGCATTCAGTCACATTTATGTCACATTCCTCTTTCATTTCCAGAAGACATTAGTCAATACCTAAAATCTGAGTTAAAATTACTGTAATGCTGGCACATCAGCCTGATGAAGAGTCCATCAGCTGTAGTTCTTGCTCTTGTGCACAGCTCCTTTGCAGGTGCAAATACCCATGGAGCTTTGGCCAGGGCCCTCATTGGATGTGTACTGGAGCCTGGCCCCCAAAGACTGGCTTCACTGGGCTTCCCTGGGGTTTGTGGCTATCACTCCCAGTGGGTTCCTACTGCTGCTCTCTATGGCTCAGAGGATCCTTCTTTTTGGGAAGAAGCCCAAATTTCAGCCACATCTTACCAGGAAGCTCAGCTTGTGATTTCTCCTCTTCCAGCACTGCTCTGTGGAAGTTTTTCTGAAGACAAGTGAGCTGTGAAATCCAGACTTCCTGCTCTGCTGGTAGAGGGCATCTTACCTTGTCTTTCTGCTGCTTTCTGCATTCCTCAGGTGGGGCATCTCAGCATCAAACCCACCCACCTCACAGGGGGCTGAAGCAATGAACCTGCTGTTGGCTAAAAGGAAAGTCTTGGGTGTGAAGGCTTATGGGGATCTTACAGGAAAGTAAGCTAAGACAAAATAAATTAGGGTAAGAAGCAGCATCTGGAGTTTGTACCAATTTCTCCTGTCTCCATCCCTCCTCTTCAGAGGGATCCTGTGCAGCAAAAGCTCAGCTCCCTCAGACTGCTTGGTCCCTGAAAGCACCATTCCTGAGGTAAGAACAGAGACTTGGCCTCAATGCTGGTTTTGTAGTTTATATCCTGCTGATGGCATTTTCTAAGACAACATTCCACGAAATATGAAGATTTAGGTCCCTGGTCCTATTTTACTTCCTAAGTGAAGTTATCTTTTGGATAGAACTCTGCTTTTCATCTTGAAGAACATCCCTATTTTTCTTAAGCATTTAAAATTCAACACTATATATATATATATATATAATGGAGCTTAATGTAAAAATTTTCATGAAGTCAACCCACTTTCTTCAAGCAGAAGTGTTATCTTTGCAGAAAGAACTTCATCTAGGATTATTTTACTCACAGTGTCAGTGATTCATTGTTCATCCCTTGGAAAGCATTTTGTGGTATAATTGTCATACGCAAGTTATCACAGAGCTCCCTTTGGAAAGAAAGAAAAAAGGTGTTTTTGTCAGTGATCAGTGACTCAGGAACAAGATGGAAAACACTCGCAGCTGGGTTAAGATGGATCTCTACTTACAAAATAAAATGAGCTTCCAGTGAGAAGATCTGTGTCAGGTCTGGAAATTGTCTTATTCCAGTGTTACAAATGCTCCTAGAGAAAAGCATAATTCCTATTTAGAGAAGAAAATATTACCAGAGTGGATACAACAAGAATTGGACTTTGGAGGTCTAAGTTTAACAGTGTTTTAAAAGGTGACTGACAAATCTAATTTTTAAAGTATGCTGCAAAGGTATTTGTAAGGCCTGTAAAAATCAAGTTTTTACAATTCTCAAGCAGTGTACTAGAGGAGCAGCATATGTTCTCACTACATTAAGCATGAGGGAGAGATTTGTTACATCTTTTGTTCAGCACCCTGTTAGTCTGAAAGCTTTATTCTAGAAACAAGCACTTACCAGAGCTATTTTGCAGACTTCTGTTTTGTCCATCACTGCCCTGCCCTTGTACACTGAAAAAGGCTGACTCCATGTTAAAGCTATTGTAAACAATGCACATACTTCTAGGATACTGTAATGCATGAAAAATATTTTTCCTTACACTCCTTAATTTGATTTGTCTATTCCTTTGGAGAAAAGAACAAATAAAGCAAACAGAAAAGGAATAGAACTATTTCTTACAAGTATTTTAGCCTTGGAAGATTTCTGAATGCGCCATCCTCAATGTGCAACAGGTTTTTTGTGTTCAGGATTAATCTGCAATGAGGAAAAAATACTTCAGTATTATAATCATTATAGGTTTGGGGGACCCTGAGTTTTGCTTGTGATTTACTTCCTCAGAAAACAGCCTGTAAATATGCTGCTGGATGCATTTTGAGGCACTGTTGGTAATAAAAATGGCCTGCAATTTTTAGGCAGCCAACAAAAGATAACACTGTCTGAATTCTCGTGGTTCTCTGAGCTGTGGTTTGGATATCCTGGTGGGAGTTAGCATTTTGGGCTTGGACACGAGGCCAAGCCTGGACCTGAGTGTGTGTGTGTGCCTGTTCCTTGCTCCACAATCAGATCCCTTCAAATGATCCCTTGTTTCCATTCCATTACTGATGCTCTTCCTAGCCAGGAAAGGCAGTTCCTCAGATTGTTTAACCTCTTAGAAGCACCATGGACCTTCTTAGAGCAGTGGCTGGTAGGAGCGGACCAGCAGGCACTGAGAGAGAAGTGTGTGAGAAGTCCTGTTTACTAGTGGTCATTCAAAAACCAGGCAGATCTCTACATCAAGGAGCACTTTCTGCTCAACTGTCTGGTAAAGCTCTGCTTATCCTAAAGGCCAATAACTTTAGCCTAGGTCCCTCTGAGTGCATGACTTAAAAATGCAAAGGTTTTAGCATGTGAAATGGTAAGAAAAGTTGAAATTCAAGGATGCCATTGAACCCACTACCCTGATCATCCACTGAATGTGGACTTGAGTGCAGCTTGGGACATCAAGCCCTTGCAATGTGAGCCCTGCACAGCACTCAAGATTCAAAGAGGTTTTCTTGACAGCTTCCTGTAGCTCTTTAATGGTCTTGTTGAGCTTCTGGGTTTTGGAAGACAAGCATAAGACAAGCTATCCATAAAGTGTAGGTGAAGGCATGGGGTCAAAACTTTCTTTCCTTCCCTAAATCTGTATCCCTTGCTGAAATGGGTAACTGCCTTCAGTGATGTTCACATTTAAAAAAAAAGAGATTCATTTGTCCGCACTCAGCTGCACAATTTTCATCCAAGCACTGGTCATGCTGCGTGGAAGAGTCAGTAATGAGATATTGAATCAGATTCAGAGTTTCCAATTTCACTAAATATTTCAGAACATTCTCCTAGTCATTGCTTTTAACTCTCTCCCTCAGATACCTGTGCTGTAGAGGTCAAGTTTAAAATCAGTGCATGTTCTGTTTGAGTAGTATTTTAGTGCTTCACAGAAAAGCTATGCATACTAAGCAGCTGTATTTAAATAATGTAGGGCTTTGAAGGTGGCATCTTCAAAAAGAAAGATTTTTCTCATCTTTTGTCATCTCAAATTATTTCCCTGCTTAGAAAACCTGACAGTGCCAGAGCTCCACTCCAGTCACTGAGCTCACTGTAAGCAGTGGGACTCCAAGCAGGAATGTCTCTTCATGAGCTAGATCTCCAAGGCCAGGCCTTACAGAGTGCTCACTATTTTACACAGTACTTAGGAGAGAAATGTTTCTCATCATAGATCTCAATCAAGGCAAATCAAAGTTTCAGAGACAGATTTGGTCCAGGAATACTTCTCTGCAGACTGTTTACTCCTCTATGATCCAAAACCACAACCACAACCTTTTTTTAACTGGTGCTCACATTTCAGACAAGGTGGGAAGGCTGTCAAAGGCACTCGCTTCTATTCTCTCCAGGGAGTCACTCTGAGAGATTTCACTACAATGAAAACAGCAGACACAAAGCAACACGTTACCAGAAAAGACCCCAGCAATTGGCTTTCCACTTTTTATTTCCTCCTTTTATGCACGCTTGTTCAACCCCTCCTTTGAACCTTGTTTGTGCCTCACCTTAGACATTCTGGTAGGCTATGCCAGTGGGGTTTGAGAGAGGACCACCCTTTTTCTGTCTTGGCAAAAGGGAAAGCCAACCCTTAGGAATAAGTGCCACTGTAAGAGCCAATCTCTGTTTCCTCAGTAAATTGCAGGTAAGCTAGAGGCTGAGGGCCAGAACAAATGCAAACATAGGAAGCCTAAGCCTTGTGAGCCTTTTCCTCCCTTCCATCATTGGTTCTGCTTAGTGAATTTTTTTGCAGGGTGAGGACATGGATAATGTTCATGGTACTTCACATGATGTTATCAATCAAAATTATGGTCATCTAATCCACAGATGTAGAGATACATAGATATGGATTCAGCACACTTTATGAGCAATTTTTGGATTTAAATGCCATTTTCATTACATGTATGCAGACTGAAAGGAAGGGGCTCTTTTCATCGTGACATTGACCAACATGACTGTATTTGGTAGCACTCTCAGATTGTCATGTACAGATGCTCCTATTTCACAGGTGTACTTAAGATTAATCAATACTGACGTAGAAAAACAAAATCCACTTATTGGATGCTTGTCAAATGCTTGTTAGATCAAAATCTAAGGGTATTGCAAAACTGAGTCCTGAAAGTAAATCGTATACACTGATGCATATATAAGGGAAAGATCTTCAAAATTTCTCAACAGAATTGACTAAAAGGGCACACAAAGTCAATCTAAGATTCTACACTCTCAAGAAAAAATACTTTCCAAACTGGAATGTGTCTACACTGTCAGAGTCAGTATTGTCACGGTCCTGAGTGTTAGCTTAATTCAATCATCATTATGAGCAGGCAACTCTATTGGTGATACAAAATTCCTTAGACCAGAATAAATTCATTTGTAGTGGCAAAGGGTGTGCACACTAGAAATCACACAGTTAATGAGTATATGTGTCTTAAAGAATTAAATTGTCTAAGATTTTTTTCATCATCATAACCCGGTGAGAATGTTACTTTTGGTATTGCACTGGTTACTTATAAAAGAAAGATGGATGTAGAATAAGTGACCTTCTGGGCACCTGATCTGCAGAGATTCACAGGGTGGGAAGGATCAGTGCCTTTTCACAGAACTTTTTCGGGGTCTGAAACATAGTTCTTCCATGGGATCCTCCCTGCCAGCCACAGTTTATTCATTTACATTTGTTGAAATTACTTATAGTGTAAGAATAATTTACCAGCTTTCAGAGAGTGATGTGTTGTCAAATACCTGATTCGGAAATTTATAATTATAACATATGTATTTTTCAAAGTAGCACTAAATCTCAATAAAATGATGAAGTGTTCTACAAACTAACTTCAGAAAATTACACTGATTCCCACACAGTTAATTTGGAGAGATTAATTAAAAGCACGCAAAAAGATCAATTAAATTATTTTTATGGAAGGGATGATGTCCAAGAACAAACCATTCCTTATAGAGAATATGACATATGTACAGTGTGAGATAGTGTAGCCTCAAGTCATACAGGTAGGAGAAATTTTGTAGATTTAAGCTGGTCTCCAGTGTGAAAATGATTAAATTCTCATTAAACATTCAAATGCCAGTGAATGCAAGAATAAAGCACCACTGGATTCTGCCTTTATACTGTATTGCAATTGGAGATGTGCAGCAGAGAAGTACAAAAAGTGCACCTTGAAAAGAAAGCAGCATCTTCTGTGCTATTGCTTAGGTTCTGGGGGAGGTCATTTCCCTGCTCTTCACTGCACTGTTGTGTCATCAACCTTGTCCTTTAGAGGCCACTCAATGCAGACAAAATAAAAAATAAAAATAATAAATTATGGAGACTCAAGTGTGCTATTTCAGCTGAAATGAAGGCAGAAATAAGGGGTGAGAAGAGCCTTATGGTCTGAATCCTAGATGGAAAATATACAACGCTGAGGGTCAAGAAGCAGCACAAACCCAGTGTGCAAAATTACAGAACTTGCAAACTAAAAGATAAAAGAAAGGGTTCAGTCCTACTGATCCCTTGCCAAGCTTATGTCTCACTGCAAAATGCTGAAGAAATGTCTTATTTGGGTCCTCTATAAATGTATAACCACAGAGTGCCATGGCTGTCTTTGCGGAAGTAATGTTTGAGGATAGAAATCTACCTCCTCTGCTAATCAAATGCTCCTCTCATCAGTTACTAAGCTGTATCAAGTTCTCTCTGACATGATTAACATTTCATTATTTGATCTTTAAACCACTGTTAAAAATCACACACTTTCAAAGGATCTTTTGTATGCTGTTTACATGAAAAGGAGTGTAATGTTTATCCTTCCCCTGTGGATTTTTTTATCAATAGAGTGTATTAGCCTCACATTTTTACATGATTATAAAAGGATGATTTTTTTTTTTGGTAAGAAAATAAGGAAAAGCCTATGGAAAATATTGGCAACTTACATGATGAAGGTATCTTGAAGCCCTTCAAATGCATGTGATGGGATTACTTTTACAGGGAGATGAGTAAATGATCTGAAAAAAAAGAAGAGAGGGGGGAAATGGTCATAAGGCATGGGGGTTTCCTTGTTTATAATTGCATCATTATGGTAGGGAGAAAACCAATAAAGCATAATTCCACCTGCTTTTTCCCACAGTTCTCTGTACCTCTGGAGCCTGATCCATTTGTCATTGATCTCAGTTAAGTGGAATTCCAAAGATATTGGGTCAGTTCCTCAACAGCGTAAATTTGAGGGTAATCACTATCAAATCAATAATAATCATAACCTATTAAGTAAATTTATAGCCTGATGAAAGTAGGCTGCTACATTCACAGCTAAAGGAAGCTACAGGCTATTTAAAGTTATATCCTCAGTAGAAGGCTTTCATATAAAGCTTTCTCTATTAAAACAGTATCTTTGTGTTCACTGTACCATGTTCTCCTCCCAGCAATATCTCTGTAATGTTTCAGTGTGGCGTCATGAATGTGGCTGTACAAAAAGTGTAGAAGAACTTCCAATCAGGCTGGTATAATGGATTTTTTTTTTAAAAATAAATTGCATCAGTGTGGTTAGTTGATTCAAAACAACTGTGGATTTTAATTTTTAATTTTTTTAGTTTCTCAGATTGAGAAATTAACAATGATGTGGGAGACAGAGACAAATTTTACCATTCTCCATATCTGAACCACAGTACTTTTACCAGCCAATTTATCTATTCCTGACCACACTCTCCCTGATAATGGCCATAGGAAAATATTTAACATATTTCAAAATGTTATCTCTGTGAAAACAGATAATTGCTCCATTTTTCTTTAGAATGACAAATATCTGACAAAATGTCAGACATTTGTTTCCCATCCTTAAACTCATGCCCCCAAGGCTTTTTGACTGAAATGTTTTTGTGCTATTCATATAATCTGCTTTTTGTTCATTGTTGTCATTTATATGACAATCCTTTATAGGAAGAAATGTTTCTTATTATAATTATAATGTACATAATTATTATGATGTATATATATCATTAGTGTGTCAATATTTGTGTCAAATGTTAATCAAGTTTATATATATATATATATATATATATTTATATATTTATATATTTATATATTTATATATTTATATATTTATATATTTAAAATATGTCATACCTGCACATTATAAAGGCAGGTTGTCATACAGACTCAGTTTAGGGGTTACAACTCTGAGTGTGCCAAGGAGCCTGAAAGTCAGCTCCTAGCTGTGTTCCAAAAAGTCTGTATGATTTGGGGCAAATAATTTCATTCCCTTGGACCTTGTCTCTCTGTCAGTAACTGGGAATAACAATGTCTCCCTACATAACAAGAGTGCCACAAGGATATATATGCTTGTCATGCCATTGATTGGGTCATACCTGTCTCTAGATTGATGCTGGCATGTTTTGCTGTGTGTGAGGCTTGGTTAAATCAGAAATGAAACTAAGTCATGCAGCTTGAGGAATATATTTTTCCCTGAAGGGTAGAGACAGGTAGAAGTAATCTGCTGTAGGTTTTAACATTCTGGAGCCAAAAGGAAAAGAACTTCAGGAAGAAGTAAACATAGAAGCTGAGAAATTCCTGCTCTATAACCCTAGAACTGCACCATTAGCTCAGGCTGCTTAGAAAACAAAGAATACCTTTTGTGAAACTTCTTGCAAAAACAAATGAAATGGAAATATGACTGAAGGTGCAAAAAATAAAACCAAATCTTGCCTTTCAATTACATCAGGCCATGAGTCTACTACCTCTCTGTGACATGCTGGTGGGTGAGCAGGTTGTAATGGTGATGGCTTGGAGTGACAGGCGATGATCTTCAAGCTCCTTTTCAATCCAAACCAATCTCTATCCTATGAATATTTACTGAACAACCCCAGCTCTCTCAGCTTGTCCCTTTAGGAGAGGTGCTCCAGCCCACTGGGCATTTTTGTGTCTTCCTCTGGACTTGCTGCGATGGGTTCACATCCTTCTTATGCTGGAAGCCCTTGAGCTGGTTGCAGCTCTCCAGGTGAGTTCTCACAAGAGCAGAAGAGAAGGGGAGAATCCCCTCCCTTGCCCTGCTGCCCATGCTGTTTTGGATGCAGTTCAGAATACCACTGGCTTTCTGGGCTGCCAGCACACATTGATGACTCATGTCCCACCTCTCATCCACCAGCACCCCCAAGTCCCTCTCAGGGCTGCTCCAAATCCATTCTCTGCCCAGCCTGTATCTGTGCTTGGGATTGCCCTGACCTACATGCAGGACCTTGCACTTGGCCTTGCTGAACTCCAGGAGATTTCCACAGTTTCAAGGCCTCAAGCCTCTCCCACCTCTCAAGGTCCCTCTCCTCCAGCATGCCGATCCTACCACACAGCTCAGTGCCATCCCCAAACCTGCTGAGGAGGAGCTCCATCCTACCAACCACACTGCAGACAAAGATGGAAATCAGAGCTGGTACCAGTATGACCCCCGATGAATGTCACTTGTCACTGCTCTCCACTCAGAATTGAGCCATTGACTGACTCTGAGTACAACCATCCAGCCAAGTCCTTATCCACCCAGTGGCCCACCCATCAAACCCATCTTTCTCCAATTTTAACACAAGGATGTCATGCAGACCACTGTCAAATGCTTTGCACAAGTCCAGGTAGATGATGTCAGTGGCTTTTTATCATGCACCACTGCAGTGACCCTATCCTAGAAGGCCACCCAATTTGTCAGGCATAAGATTTGCCCTTAATGAAACCACATTGGCTGCCACCAATCCTTAGTTTCCATGTGCCTTTGCTTGATTTCCAGGAGGATCTGCTCCAGAATCTTGCCAATCATAAAGGGGAGATTGAGTGGCATGTATTTCTTTAGATATTCCTCATTTCCCTCTCTAAAAATGGGGATTGTATCTGCCCTTTTCTTAATTCCATCAGGGCGTTAGCTTTCCTAACCAGATCCCATCTGCTGAATTTTTCTGTGCTCCTCCCCGGCTACCTATACCTGCTCCCATCCTCTAGACCTTCTTTTTGTGTTTGAGTTTGTCCAGGAATTTGTTGTTCATCCATGCAGGCCTCTTGGTGATTTGTCCGACTTCCTCTTCGTTGGGATGTATCACTTCTGAGCCTGGAGATGATCTTTGAATATCAGCCAGCTTTCTTGGGCCCCTTTTCCTTCCAGGGCTTTATCTCATGGGACTCTGCCAAGCAGGTGTCTGAAAGGACCAAAGGCTGCTGAAGTCAGAGGTTATGAGCTTGCTGCATGCCCTCCTTGCTGTACGGGCATCCTCAAATATCTGTCATTTATGGTCCTGGCAGCCAAGCTTGCCCTTGGGCTTCACATTCCCCACCAGCCTCTCCTTGTTGGTGAGAACAAGGCCCACACTTCTCCTCTCCTCCTTGGCTCCTCTGCCATTGGAGACAGAATTTATCATCAAAAGATTCCAGGAACCTCTTGGATTGCTTATGTCCTGCTGCAGTTGAAGTCCCCCCTGAGGGCCAGGAATTGTGAACGTGAGGCTGTTCCTCTCTGCAGATGTCTTGTCTGCTCAGTCTTCCCAGTGGGGTGTCTGTTCAGATTTCTTTCTGACAGCACTGAGATTTCAAAATTCAGATATGGCCATCCAGCCAAGGAAGCTTTTGACAAAAAAATGTCTTATAAAGCTACAAAGCTTTCATACATCTAACTTGCCCACACTGCTGGCCTGACTTCTGTAGCTCATGAAAGGAGGGATGTACCCATCTTTAATACAAATTGCCTGCACTGTTTTGTAGACTACTATTAAAGGATAAATATTTGCACTTTTAAGAAAACCTGTAAGAAAGCTTCTTTCATATCTAATGCATCATAACTTGCTGAATGATGCCATCATCAATCGTTGATGCCATCATCATGATTATGATGATGCCATCACCATGAATTGTTGATACCATTCAGCACTGACAATGCTGCGGCTCCACAGAATTGCAGGGCTTCTCATCCTTGGAAAAAGATGAAGACATGGAGAGCCAGCCAGACTTTCTGGTATTCAATAGCTCTTGGCATTTCTATGTTATTAAGATTGGTTTTCAAGGTACATAATTCTAGACAGTAAGGTTTGAAATGGCTGAATGTATTTACGGCTATCCAGGAGCATTGGGAAAGACATGAATTGTCACCACATAGACTTGAGCTCCAAGAAAAGTTCTTGAGAGCTCTGATTGCCCCAAGAGCTCAGGACCACTTGCAGTCCTGCTGAGGAGGAGTCAAAGCCCAAGCCCACTCACACAGGGAAATTGCTGTATTACAGAACCCACCTTTTGCAAAAAGTGTTTAGTTGAACTGATAATAATAATAACAACATAAAAAGCACAGGCCCAATAGGAATACATATGAATGAATTATTGTAGCTGGATTGGTTGTTATATCTTAATGTCTGTTTTATATGATTATTTGTATTTTTAATGCCCAAGAGGTGAAGGTAGACTCTTATTGGCAAACATTTTTATGTGTAGCATCCTTAAATTTGGGAAGATTGGGAATATTGCTTGAAACTGAAAACCCACTATTTTTCTAGGATTTTTATCAGCTTCTGGGGACAGTGTAAAGGGTTAGCATTGATTTTTAAAGCCCTGCATATTGGGCATTACCTAGCTGAAATGTGAACTGTGATATCACACAAGTACCCAAACAGCATTTTTCACTAGGTGATGATAGGTGATATAATCTCCTATGGAAGACACTTTGTCCCTGAAACTGAACTCTTTTGACAATCCCAAAGAGCCAAATATAGCCTCAATGAAAACATGGTAGAACTGTCTACTTCTTCATGCTTTTGCCACAAAGCCTTGTATTTGATATCTTGTAATTTGGTGCCTAATCACATGTCACACACCCAAGTGCAGGAGCTCTGCACACAGGGACACACATTCAGGTACAGCAAAGTGAACTTCACTATAAAATAAGGTTTTTGAAGGGGCAATATGGTCTTAAGTTATCCAATGCTCATTGCTGCACAGCTGGAGTTGGGTGCCTATACAACGAGACTTTGCTTAAAACCCCAAAAGTATGAGATTTCAAAAGAAGGAAAATCATGTTTTGCTTCAAAATATAATGGTGTATTAAAGATTATTTTTCTGCTGAGACTAACAGGACATATAGCGGCTGTAGCCAAAGGACATTCAAAAGTGTCTGAACAATGGAGGTTCTAATTTGGGTAATGTCCAAATTAAAAACAGGAACTTGAGAAAAATATGATAAATTCAGGACTGTATAAACCCCATAATTCTGCCACCTGTCAGAAGCTTAGTAATTTTGAAAAAGTTTTTAAGCAATAATGTGACATGGCAAGAATAACTCTGGTAAAGAAAAATGGCTGAAATTTCCCTTTGGGATATATACTGCTGATATAACAAAGTATCAAAAATACATTTGGAAGCACAGATCATTACAGCACCAGATTTTACTCATATGTAGCTGGAGTTACATATTGGACTTATTTTCTTGTAAACATTTCTTGTAATTGTATAGTCTTGACTGACTATACAATTAAGAAGGACTTTTCTGAGGTCTGGTTCCTGTGTTACAGTAGCACTGATGGAAGGATGTGGGCACCCTAGGAACTGTGCTGAAACAACCTAAACCAGCATTTTCCCTCAAAATTATTAATGCACTGGCAAGCACCACACCACGATTCCCCTGGTACACGTGGGTACAGATGAGGCAATGAGGGGACAAAATTAACATTCTCTTGCTTTCTCTCTCATACACAGAGCTGAGCAGGGGAAGAAGAGAGCTAGGAGGACTGGGATATTATGGAAAGCTATTCAGCACTAACAAAGCTCCAAAAGCTGTATGAATAAGAGAGAGGGGAAAGAGTAAGAGAGAGGGGAAGAAAACAGCTAAATGGATAAGAAGAAAGTGATAGGAAAACCAAAGGAAGAGATGAAAGAAAAGTAAAATAGGTTGAATAACAACAAAATAAAACAGTGAGAATACATGTACACCTGTAGGGTGAGCAACTACATTAATATATACAGCTTTGTAATTATATGATAAATGCAAGCTTTCTATTTAAAAAAATGCAAGGTAGAAATTTTAATAGTACAGGTTCAGGCTCAATATAAATCATGTTGGAAGCAGAAGGAGCTGGATATGTCTATGAAAGATGGATTTTCTTTAACCTCCAAGCATAAATATTTTCTCTGTAAGAATATTGAGCTAAATTTTGGTTGGACTCTTTTCTGACTGAAAAGTTGGTTTCTACTGCCAGCCTAATAGCAGGACTTTGTGTACAACCTTCTGGATTAAATGTTACATTGAAGACAGAAATGATTTTTTTTCTCCTCCTTTTGTCCATTAACTAGCTCTGTTACTCTCAGTGAGGCAGAACTGGGAGCAACAATAAACCCATTATCTATCCTAATAGGATCACTTAAGTTTAGATGTGGTTTCTTTTTGGGGTGACAGAGGAAAAAAGGAGAAATAAAAGATGAAACCAAAACAGAGAAAGAACAAAATCACATACGTTTAGGGCTCTTGATAAACTCTCAGGGCTGCAATGTGTGTTGTCCTAATAAACATGCTTAATCCACTGCCTGCTCTGCCCATGCTGTGAATATGGGGGAAGAAATGTGATGGGAGAGTCTCCTGCTCCCATGGGCTTTGCTTTCTCTGACACTAAGGTAACACAGGGAAATAGGGAGGGAACAAATCCAGGACACAGATTTTTTCTAGAATCTCTGACTTTGGAAGAATGGTTCACATGGCTCTAGATTAATACAAATTAGGTTTTCTTGCTCCTATCCATTCTTGAGTTAGGGAAAAAAGGAAGACAAGTTCATCCCTGGGGAATTTCAAGAACAAGTTAAATTTAAAAACAAGTCAGATGAAAATGGAAGGCACAGTCTTTGTTACCAAAACGGTCATAATATGAAAACCCCAGCTCAATTCAGGGAGAGATAACCAAGGAATCCTGGAAATGGCAACAATCATATCAGCCACTCCTCTAATCCCATATTTTGGTGCCATGTTTGTTTAGATGAGGGCTGTATCTTAGCCCATAAACTATACAACACAAGAATACCTACATATATCAATTATTTGGTCTGGTCTCCTAGATCATCAGCTTGGACTATGGTGTGTGAGTGGGGAAGGGGAATGCCATGATGCCTTGTTATTTTAATTTAATCTGAATTCCCAGCAAAGCATTAAGCAGAAAGTTATGATGGGACACCCTGCAGAGATCTAAACAGCTGTCAAAACTCACAGAAGTTTTTTTACTAAGAGACAGGGAAAAATAATTAGTAAATGACTTGTCAATGAGCTGAACCTCAAGAAGAAGCAATGAGCACAGTGAAGATTTTGGTGCCTCAGGATAGCGGGAAAATTAATTGCATGAAATTTGGGAGAAGAGGTTACAAGAAGTCCAACAGAGTTGTGAAAGAAAAACAAACCAAACCCTAGAACTGACAGAAGGCTTAAGGTGACTTCTGAAGAATTTAATCAGGTTTCTTTGAAACTAGCCATGCCACTACATTGGTTTTGGAACAGGGAAGGCAGCTTATGCCTCCGGTCACAGCGAGAGAGCACAGAAAGCCCTGACACCTGCATCCCGTTCCTCCTTCACCGAGGCTACTGGAGAGCGACACAGTCCGCCCCTTGAGGAAAAAGTCCCGAAAGGATGCGCGTCTCCTCCCCAAGTGGAAAACTCTGCGTCCGGCTTGGTTCGCACTTGGAAAGTTTGAAAACTCCAGCCCCACCTTCCGCCACCTCCGCGCGGGCAGGGATGCTCCGAGCCTGTTAGGGCGGGTGGAAAGGCAGCGCAGCCCCGGCTCCCGGCCCCAGCCCCGCGCCCCGGTTCCCGGTTCCCGGTTCCCGG
>VWZN01021066.1:198630-215319 GCA_013396955.1 Regulus satrapa | reverse complement strand
GAACGTCCTTTCTCGGCTGCCCGGACTGGGGAGGTTTGGCCGCAAAGCCTACAGGTGGCTGGCGGAAGGTTTCCATGGAATTTCAGAAGTTCTGGCACAAAGCGATGCTGCCCGTTCCTAGCGGAGAGCTCCCCAGTGCCCTCCTTTTCTAGTGGGAAAGCTGTCAGGAGGCGTGGGGCTCCGCAAGCACCCATTTATCTGCCTGTGAACGTCTTTGGGAGTTCGTGTCTGGGGGAAAACATGCCGCCTTTCCCTTACCGGGTAAATGCGTATTGTGCAGATGCAGCAGCCTGGTCAGAAGATGGAAGTGGTCGGGATACAAATATCGGTGTCAAACGCTCACTTATGGCTCCACGCACGGCCGCCGTATCGCTGACAAAGGATTATAATTTGCCTGCTGGGTGATCGGAGAGGCATTTCTGAGTGCGTGACTTGTTACCTTATGATCGATTATACCCTTTCTGTGGAAGCAGAATCATGTGCTCAGCGCTACTTCACTAAGGTCCATCCATTTTGTAGGTGACGGTTTTCCATGGAACTATCATTATTGCTGTTGGCATTATTACTGTTTATTGCTACAAGTGTAGCTTTGAGAGTCTAGAAAGAAGCTAGTTAGACACCAGTTAGAAATCAGGACCTAATTTATGGTGAGTGATTGAGCAAGCCGCCAAAAAGCTAATTGTTTTCCGGAGCAGGCTTTGTAAAATAAGTATAAGGGTACGGGTACATCATCCTATCCCTCTCTTCGACTGTATCCAGGAAAAGTCAGAGTCAAGGAGGGAATGACCCAGCACCATATGGGATTCGCTTGACAACAGTTCTTCCAACTTTAAAATCGTGGAATCAAATAATAAGACCTTATACATTTCAGGAATAAAATGTGAGACAGGAAGGAGGCATGAGACATATGTGATTCAGGGCATCCCTGCATTCTCAGCAGGGACTGAGTAGTGGGGAATATTTAACAACTGCTAAGAACTCCCCTGGACTGGCCTTAACAGCATGACCTGTGTCCATCTGGACCAGGAATTGGAACCAAGTCTTGCACAGGGGGGTAGGGTGGCAAAGCCTTGCTTTGCTGTCCCTTCCAAGGGCCCTACTATCCACTCAACCTTCTTCCTTCAGCGTCATCTGCTCCACTTCAGCTGATAGTAATGTTAGTTTTTACCATGACCTTGCAATGGTTCTGAGGTGTGCTCTGTCACTTTATTCCGCTATGCTTGGCACACCCTTTTATCCAACACTACAGCAGCATTATTCTGATGGATGGTCTACCTAATTCCAGCTAGCATGTGCCTTTGTATTGATATCTCCTCCTCCCCCCACCTCCCCATCATCTTTGAAATCAAAGAAAGTGATGCAGTTGTGAAATCAAGGGATCAACTGAACTGTGCCAGCTGGCAAGAGGAAGATAACATTGTACCCTTGTGAGGACCTGCAATTTCCTTGACATCTGTCTGTGGGGCACTGCTGACCCTTTCCTGACACTCAGCTGCTGGTGTTGAACAGTAGCAGGCTTCTATATTCATGTAGCTTGGTTTCCTATGGGAAGAATTATCAGTGAGGAAAAACTGGTTATACTCTTGCATGATTTACATGTGCCCACATGTATTGATTTGGAAGAGGAGACAGAGGGCAAGCAAGAAAGTCCCATCTCCAGACTTCTTCTGCCAGGTCACTTGGTCCCAAGGAGGAGCTTGTTTATTGTTTTACTGCACGTGCACTTGATGTGAAGAAGCAAACTCCCTTCTGCTCTAGAGTCTGCTGGTCCACAAAACTGCCTACACTCTCAAAGTAAGGCAAAGTAGTGCACCATCATAAAAGAATACCCAAACCCCAACTAAATTAAAAAGAAAATTTGTTTGATAATTCATTCTGGAAGAGCATGGGCAGCAGCGTGGCTGGGTGACACCTGCTGTCACTCTTTGCCTGACAGGTGTCATGGATGGTCCCCATTATCCTCAACATTTGATGGTTTGTAGGATTTCACTGATGCTTGGATGTCTTTGAGAATATTTTTAATGAGGGTATTAGAACAGTGTGAGGTGTTTGAGGACCTGACTACTTTTCTCCTGCCAGGAGAGGTGGCACTGCTCTGACTGTGTGACGCCTGGCAGACAAGGCATGTGAGTGGCCTCTGTGACCTCCAGGATTTGCTGTCAGGTTGTGATGGTGAATGGTAGAGACACGCTGGCCTCACTGAGACGTAACCGTTTTGGGCAAAGGTGGTTTTGTGTGCTGCAGCCATATGAGAGCTGCTTAGCTCAATTTGGTTTGGGTATGAGTTTCACTCTCTTCTTTGGCAGCAATGCCAACATAGCACAGGCTGCAGGGGAATTTCTCTGTTCTTACCTTCTTCCCTTTTGCCTTCAGCATATTGACTTCCAAGTAAAGTACCGACGGCTGTGAGGTGTTTTGTAACTTAAGGCTCACTGAGGGCTGGGTTTGTGCTGATATCAAGATATATCAGATCTCTTAGCCTCCTCCTGCCCATTCAGTAAGTTTGGCAGAGCTTCTCAATTAGCTGTGTAATTATAAATCTTGTATTTGTGTGTCGTTATGCTTATGTGTATAAGAGTGTATATCTTGTGATCAAATGCAAAAGCCATTCAATAATCTGCAACAAACATACTTAATGGCATTCAGCCCACTGATTTGCATTCAGCCCACTTTTAGCTCCCTGAACGTGCACCTACCCCTGAACACCACGTCCCCTGAAACTGAGAAATGTTATCCATATATATCAAAATGTTCTGGGGCCAATCTTTTAACATATCTAAATTAGAATTGTAAGCAAAACCCCTTAATTTTTGATGGAAAGACACAATTATTAATCATGCTGTGTGCACATCTGTTCCTGAGTTAAAATCTATTTGTAATGAAGCAGTAATTATCTGTAGTATAGGCATATATTCATGTATAGGTGTTTAGGTGTTTAACCTAAAAAGACAGATTCAGGAATAATAGAAGTTTATACAAGGAGGAGCCTTCTACAGCTCTGTAACTACTACAGAACTACTATAAAGAATTTCACACCTACATTCTTATATGGCTGCATAATCAAAATGAATGGCAATATATGTATTTTACAGTTCAAGGAGCCATCTTTATTCTGGCAGTACTTAAGTGGGAGCTTGAGTTCGATGGCTTGAAGATTCACTGAAGTTACAGGGAATCAAAGATATGCCTGATGTTATTCTTCTGCTCAAGTGCTGGCAGAGGCACGGATTGCTTTACACATGTTGGAGTGCTCTCCTGAATCCTTGCCTCAAGGCCGCTCTACAGAAGTGTACGTGAGCCCTTCTGCACTGAGGAATTGCAGGAGTGATAACAGCTGCCAGAGCTGCAGCTGTAGGTTGTAGGCTTGCTCTGCACAGGCAAAAAATGCAAACAGGAAACCCCCCCAGTCCTTACTCCTTTGGATCTGCCACTGACCTGAAATGTGGGGTTGGTGGAGTAAGGACTGGCAGATCTGGCTTGGAGGAGCTGGTACAAGGTTTCTTACTCAGGGCTGCAACCTGTCAGCCCAGTTTGTTCAGGAGCAACCCAGAACTTGCAGTCATTGTAGACCCAGTTTAGGCCAGTTATTCTAATTTACTAGCTTTCCTTTGCTTTCCCCATTTATTAACCTTAACATGCCTTTTTACATTTCCTCAGAGAAGTGGTGCCAGTGGAGTACTCCTGTGTAGAAAAAATTGCTTCTGAGATACAGAACACAGCTAATTACAGTGCTACAATTAGTTGAATGCCCTTAACAGAGTCCAAGGGGGGGAATCATAGTGCAACATCTGCTGTAACATATGCTTTTCTAGTTTTCAGAAGATAACAGTGAGCATGTAGGCTGCCATGGACTGTTCTTTCTGCCTGAAAAGCAGAGCAGCCAGCAGATGCTCCAGTATTTCTTCTACCCAGACTCTGTAAGAGATGTCTGATGCTACATACATCTGTCAAGAGGAATTATTGGGTTTTTTTGGCTTTAGTCTCCTACATGCAGACAGACTTATAAAGATACGATGGTGATTCAGATCCCGTTGTTCCTGAGTGCATACTTCATCCTAAGGGCAGGTGTCGCACCAAGAGCAGCAAGAGGTAAGAGGCAGCATGGCACATCACAGGAGTTTGTGCTTGCTGCTTTCTGTGTGAAGTTTTTTTTTCTTTTCACTATGGTACTGGAAAGATGAAGTGCTTTTCTTTGTACTGTTTAGTGAACTAAACCTAAAGTGGCTCATTATTTTCCATCCTATAGATTAACTTGACCAGAATAGTTGATATAGCCCTGCTAATATACAGCTCAGTGTGCTGAGCTGTGTTAATCACTGTTGAATTAGAGTTGACAATGATTGAACCAGCTTAGTCAAGTACTGCTTCAAATTTAACACAAATCTTCAGCTCCTTTCCATTACTTGCTTTTTTTTTGTCACATTTTTAACATTTCACTGTTTTCTCTGTCTTTTGCTTTAACCAGGCCCAGAACTACAAAAAGAAACACATTTGTGAAGATGCTGTTAAAAATATGCCACTAAAGCCACAAAGCAGCAAGTAGTAACTTTGGACCAAATCTATCCTCCTGAGTACTGATTAACAGGAGAGTTTGTTTATAGAAAGTGGGTCTCTGTTATTTAGCCAGTGACTTAATGATCGACTCTTTCATCCTGATTTGTCTGGCAGCATTGAGCTGTGATTTGTGGCAATTCCTGACCAAAAAAATACTAATTTTTTGAGAAAGTCTTTGGCCAAGGCATATAAATCAGTGATTTACCTCCAGTAAAGGTCGTAGGAAGGATACTGAGAGAGAAAGAAGCCTGTGGTTCATCTGTAAACAGTTGAAAAATAATCTAAATCTGGTCTGGTCTCTGTACAATTGTAACTATGTCTCAGGACTTCACTGTGTGTGCTTTCAGTGTTGCCAGAGCTTTTGGTTCTTCATGAATATGATGGCAGGGTTATTGCTCGTGTCTTTATTAATTAAAGGACTGTGACCATTTTGTGGGTGTTCTGCATCCTTATGTGGAGGCTGTGAGTGCACTGGGGAGTTAATCCTGGGCTCTCAACTGGGGAATCAGCTCTGCAGTGGGTAGGAGTGTAAATTAGCAGAGTTAGGGGAGTGGAATTTTTCCCCCTTGGGCCCTAGCATTAGTTCTCTAACTGACCCATCAGTGAAGCCTGGCTTATCTGTAACTGTGTGTGAGCTACACTTAGAGGTGTTAAGTGAGGCCAGTGGGGCTCCTTGTCTACACCAACTTCTGAGTGCCTGAAAGGAGCACTGAACAACAAAGGCAGGCTGTGAATTCATATAGGTACAGTTACACTTCAAAGCCTAAAGGCTGGTTAAGCTTTGAAGCAGGATGAGTTGTAAGCTTTATTCACAAGATGACAAACCTCCATGTTTTTGATCTAGTAATCCGTGTGTCACTTGGATGATAAATCCAATAATTAAGTACAGCATAGTCTTATAGCCTCTCTTCCTAAGACTTTCTTTCACCTTTATATTTATTTTCTGTCTGTTATCTCAAAATGTCAAAAGAGGGTGGAACAGCCTTTTGCAAAGAGGTCTGAGCCATTCACAATGAGCTCTGAGCCCTCTCCTCTGTCACTTTTAGTACATATTATGCACTGATTTAAAAACTATTTTAAATCATTTTATCATGAGAAATGAAGGGACCCCTGCTCCTCTGGGTTGTGTTTGATGCTTACCTTGTTGAATTCAGGAAGAAGGCATTATTAAAGACATACAAGCTGTCTCTGTATCAGCAGCTTAAAAACACTCCAAGGGAAAAAAAAAATCTGGTTTGCTTAGCTGCTGTAATTTAAGAGCCAAATTCTGATCATGTTTGTAATGGCATAAATTTGAATTTCATTGAACTCTGGATTAACATTGCTGCAAATGAGACCAAAATGTGACTTTGAAAGTTCATGAGGTAAGAAGGGGTTTTGCACCCAGCCTTGTTAATCTTACAGATGTAAGCTCTGTGCTGTGGGATGTCACCTTGGACAAAAATACCTATGGCATATTTGATCTCTTTTTAATGGTCCTAATCAGAATAGGTACTTTTTATTCTATCAGTAGATGTGGCCAGATTGGTAAAATTCCACTGAGTTACACTTTTTTATTTCCATAATATTTGTATACTGAGTGAAAAAAATAATGGCATTCTGCCTAGAACCTGAGATTTTGATCCAAGTATTTCATGGACTTTCAGGTTCAAAAGGGCTGCAATTACATCGAGTTTCAATTGCTGTGTAAAGCAGGCCAGCTTGTGAGATTCTGACAGTGCAGAGATAGATAGGGGACAGACAAAAAAGACTGTAGTGATTTCAATAATTAAATATTAGTTTAATAGTCAATACAAGTTCATTAGATAAAAATAATAGCTCACACACCATTGATAAAAAATCAAAAATGTGTGTACTACACTGATTAAAAAAAAAAAATATAAAGTGCTTTGGAAAGCAGTTAAATATCCTGTTTTTCCAAGGAGTGCATTAGAGTAGAAGTTCTTGAGTTAGACAAAGAAATGCAGACTCAGAAGGGAGAATAATTTCAAATCATGGTGTTCATTTCAAAAAGTAGTTGTGTTATCCATCTTCAGCTTGTTCACTTTCTTATCTCTTCCAGTGATATCCAAGAGGGTTACATTATTTCAAGGTCAATATTTTTGAGGGTGATCCTCTCCAAGGGTGCAGGATCTTTTGGAATTTGCCATCAGTCAGAATATGCATTAATAATGATAAAGCATGTAGGAATGATTTCTGCTTTCCCTTTTATAACTTAAAAAGCATACAGCTCTTTTCTCCCCAACTCGATGCCAAATTAATGGAGCCTGTCAGCTGTTTAGGTAATGAGCTAGAGTAGATATTATGTTTTTGGAGGAGATGTGTCTTGCATTGTCAGGCTAGAATCCAGAAGGATTAATGCTTTCAACTATCTTGACAACCAGATTATCTCTCTGAATATACAGTGCCCAGTAGCCCTAAAGAAAGACTATTTTGCAAAACCTTCTAATGATTACTGGCAGAAATTCAAGAAAAAGACATTTTAATTTACACCAACATGAAGTGAGATTGGAATCAAGATTTAAATGATGGGCACTTTTGGTTTACTTGTGATTATCCTCATATGCCTCTTTTTTTCTGTTAATTTCTTTCTTTTTTTCTTATCAGTAATGTTTCACTGGTGTGGATAAAGAGATGACTGACCCCAATTCTTTAATTTTGTACCTGGGCTTGCTTAGCTGTAATGTGTTTTTGCAGAAGTCCATAATATCACCTGAGGTTGAAGAGCTGGTGCTGCTACCAAAATTATCTTCCTACCTATTACCTATCCAGTCACTGCAGCAGCACCTATCTCCAAGGTCTGTAAGCTTCTCGTAAAGCTCATGGAAGAAATGAGACTTCTCCAAAGAAGCCATCCCAAGTCATGCAAACTGTATAAAGAGCCATCCAGGGTAAGCTAGGGAGTTCTGGGCAGAGGCATGAATATGAACCCCAGTGCACCCTGGAGCTGGGTTCCTGGAGGCCAACAGCTGCATCCACTCAGGGTGCAGAGCTGCAAAGCACTATACCTATCATTTGGGAGGAGACAATCCTTGAAAACTCATCCTTGGTTTTTAAAGAGCTTCCACAAAGCGAAGAAATGCTGTTTCCTGTAAGGGACAGGAGCCTGGGTTTGGTGCCTTTCCTGCTCAAAGGTGACTTGGATTTGTGCCTCCCACCTTCCAGATGAGTGGTGCAGCTCTTGGTTGGGGTTTGAGCACCTGCAAGCTGCTGCCTGGAGTAAAGGAAGGTAAGAGGTGGTTTATCATATGTTTTATAGTTTGCTATAACTTTTGCTTGCTCTTCTTCTTTTTCTCTACAATTTCTGATTCAGATTAGCTGAGAGATCTTTGCTGCTGTGACTTTATTGTGTATTTCTCTGTTCTGAATTACTAATGCTAAAGTCCTTCTGAGATGTGTGCTTTACCAGATGTCTCTGAAATGCTTCTCAAATTGTTTCCTCATTGGGACACACTCTTGTTCTCCTACTGAGCTTAGCCTACTGTGGATGAAAGGAAGTATTTTGTCAGGCTCACCAGGGCCAGTCTTGTTTGAATACCAACTAAAGGTGACTGAAGTTGAGTCCTCAGAGGGTGGCTCACATCACCAAAGCCCAATGAAGTGGGAAAGGGCCACGAATGACATCTTGGTGCAATGCTTCTGATTATTTACTTGTTTGGATTTGGAGTAATTGTCTATTTTTATATGTTAATTTGGGATATCCCACTGCCCTTCTTGAGCTATGTTCTCCCATGTACAACCTCTCAGCTGCACATTGCCTGATGTGCTTAAGATCTCATCCCTTGGCCTCCTCTGGGTTGTAAGAGCTTCCTGCTCCCACCAAAGGCATTTGTGCCAGCAAAGCAAGTCTTGGCACACTTCAGCTCTCTGCAGTCCCACCACTCTGTCCTGGCCCTGCCAGCCCAAGGTGCCCAGAGGAGCAGGTCCCTGAAGCCTGTGGAGCTCTCTCTCTATGTACGCTGCCTAGCTAGTAGGCACTGCTACCCTGAGATGTGTAGGGGACTTGGTTTTTCCTCCCTATTTCCAGCTCCCACACAACATCCTTTCCTTCTCCTTTCTGTGCCAGTTTGCTCTGCTCACACTCTCCTGCCTACCCACACCAGCCCAAGAAGCCAAAGGCATTGCCAGCTGTAGGTTTGGTGCTGCCCTGCTGTGCCTCTTGCTGGCTCCCCTGAGCACAGATGAAGCCTATCTGTGAAGGGGATCTGGAAGGAGCTCTGGCTTAGGCAGCCAGCAGTTGCTGCATGCCCAGATCACACAGCAAGCACCCTTTGGCTCAACTCTCCCGTCTCCACCTTGTTCCTTTTGGCTCAGAGTAAGTGTGGGATTGTGTGCATGGCTGTCAGAGGAGAGTGTTTTCCTGACAAAATGAAGCAGAAGAATATGGGTGGGATAAATATCTGAAAGATATTTCATGGATCTGCCCCTACTTTCCTTTTTCTCTTCTTTCTCAGCGTGCTATGTGTCTTTCCCAAGGGTAGGCTAGCCACAGAATCCTGTCATGAGGACACTTGGTGTAGCTGCTGAGAATGGGGTCAGGTTGTATCAGTGTGGGATGTCAGTTGCTTTAAGCCTCCACTTCAGCTGATTTGGGGTCAAATAAATGGGAACAGGGTGCACTTCTTGTGAGTTCATATATAATTGCTGCAGCTCCACAGGCAAAATTTGTTCAGCACATCTCTTGATTGTGAAAAATGTAGAGATAAAGGTAGTCCCTTTTCCCACCTTTCCTCATGTCTTTTTGACATGTTTAGATGAGCAACCAAAAACCTTACAAAAGATAAGGAAATATTCTCTTTATATATATGTAAAAAAACCCAACAAAACCAAAAAACTTTGTTGCTTTGATCTTCATTAAATAAATATTTAATTGATTACCAAATTCTAGAAGATGGAGGAAGTTTCAATGCTCCTTATGTGTCCATGAAATCTTTGTACAGATTTGTATTCTGCTAAGGGGAGTATGGGCCTCAGAATGATTATAAAAGCAAACATTTTAATTTGTGATAAATAAAAACTAATGGAGATGAATGATTTTTAATTCTATACTTTTAAAATTTGTGAGCATGTGGGAAGAGTGAAGTACTTGTAGCAACAAGAAGTTATTTGCTTTAAAACATGTTGTCTCTGATGTCTGTGATGCCTTTCAGTTATTGAAATTGCATGGGTGTGAACAATCTCATGAAAAGCAAGTTAGCACATTCATAGGACTGAAGTTAATCCCATTGAGTTGAATGGGATGAATGTTGAAGGTCCCTGTGAATCCTCTTGTCCTGAAAAGGTCAGGACAAGAGGTAAATACTTGTTGAGGCTGCCGTGAGAGGCAGATGTATATCCCATCCTTCATCTCCCCAGATGAAGCAGTGAAACCCAACTTTTATAACCCAGCCCATTTGTCTATGTTCAATTATTCCAAGTTCATGTAGTTGTGACAGGGTGGAATTTGTCCCAGGATGTAGTCATACGTCAGTTTTTAGATGTGACTTTACTTCTATATAGTAGCTGATGCAATCTAGGTGTGCAAAGGAATCCTGAATTATGGATGTCCCAGGAAACTGCCTTTTGGACAGACACATTTTTGAGAGAGGTTTAATGAACCAGCTTGGTGCCAGCCCAGATCTAACCAGATTGTCCTCATGCCAAAGTCGAGGCAGATGGCTTGTGAGAAATGGCTTGCAGAATGGAAAAGAACAGTAAGAAGTTTTTTCACTGGTTTGGAAAGCTTCAGTCTTGATCTGGAAATAGTGTTCCAGAAGAAAAGCATAAGCTTGTTGGGAGACACAGATAGGTCTGAGACTCTCCTGTCCCCTCTGCTGGCTTTGGTTGTCCTGGGAAATATGCATCTCAGCACAGGGGCTTCAAATGTGGCATTATTTCACTTGTTCCACATACCAGAAATGCAAAGGGAAGGTCCCTCTGTCACCTCTTAAATTAGGCAGACCCAACCTGATCCATGTACCTAAGGACCCTTTCATGGAAGAGCGCTGTTATTGTGTATTACAAGTCATTGCAGAGGCAGCATGGCTGCATCTGTGGTATGATTGGAGTGTGGAACTCCTCATGCATCCTGTCATGGTCTGACTGAGTGATGAGTGTTGAGAAGCACAGCTCATTGCCACTGAAATTAAAAGCACTTGGTGTCAGGCCAAGATGAATCTGAAATGGAAAAATCTTTTGAAATCCTGTAACAGTTATAGTCCATCCAAATGAAAATTAGCTCTAAATTCAATCCTTAATTACCCCTGCTCTTTCTTTGCTCTATATCACTAAAGTTTTACACAGATGTAGACACTCTGTGTGGCTTGAGGCCAGCCTTTAGATATGTTTAACATTGCAAAGAGTGAGAAATGCACAGGGCAGAAACATGAAGATGTGATGTAAAATGCAAATAACTACCAATAACTTGCACTATTCCCTGTCACCCAGTCACCCTGCTGCCATTCAAATCAGCACTCACAAGACTGGGTAGGGATTCCATTTCCATACTTCAACATCAAGGTGTTCCTGAAAACAGAAATTTCCAGTGTGGATCTATTATTTCTACTATTTATCCCAAAAATGCAGTTGGGATAAATCCAACATCATCAATACTTAAATAGATGGGAAAGCAATAGCAAACTTTTACATAGTGCTTTTTTATTTAGCACTTTCCAGTCCTTCAAACATCCTTCTTCACAGGCCAGTGCTACTGAAAGTTTAGAGCTGAGGCATCTGGAAGCCAACTTACTCATCAATGGCACATGGGGAGTTCAAGTCATATTTTAATATCTGGCCTTTCCTTCTTTTACAGGGGTAAATTGTGATTTCTGTGTGAGGTGGTATTTTGAGTGCTCAGCTCTGCTCCTGAGGGCTCAGATATGATGCAACAAGGAGCATATCCACAGTTGGACCTGCTGCAGCCCATTCAAGTTTCCAGAGTAACCATTGATTAATCTGGTTCTCACATCCTCAATTTCCCAGAATTTTTTTTTTAAAATTAAGAATCTGGTGTTTAGATATCTCTAATAATTTCCTGCCCAATAGGCCAGGTACTTAAATCCCCACTCAAAGACATTGTGTTTCTGCATGGGAGAAACATCCACTGATGCAAAGAAAACTTGCCCAAATAAATTAAAGGATCTACCAACTCTGTTTGTTTGTCTACAGTCTAGCTGCTCACAAACTCTCTGGTGTCTGCATATTCTGTAAGAACTAATTGTGCACCTCAGCATCCACAGTGAGCTTTGTTCATGACTTCCACTGAAATACTTCAGAGTTAAAGCACAAGTGAGATCAGTCCTATTTGCTGTAATATAATGTTACTACTCTTGCACTAGGAAGAACTCAGTGCAGTGATCATGAGAAAACATTTATGATGTATATAAGTTTAGATGTACCTAAATCCTGTATTTTCTGCTGCAAGGAAGCTGTGACTTTTTTTTTTTTTCACCTTGACTTGATTTTTTTCTATTTGTTTTCAGATCTTGTCATAATACAAAAGTTGCAAATGAAGGTACAAGTTTTACAGTTTTGTATTTTCAAGGTTTTTTTTTTTTTGCATTGGGACCCCACAGTGTAATGTGCCTTAATTAACAGAAAGCAAGAATGGATTGCATAAACTCCCAGTGAATATTGTCTTAGCAAATTAAATCTGATTTAATGCTTTAAGCCAAAGACATATTTGCATAGCTAATGAAACTGATTAACTTGGAATTAATTTGCAATGTTTAGTCATAAGGCTTAAAACTAAAATGATGTTAGTAATGTGTTGATTATTATTAGTACACAAGATAATCAGGCTTGCTGGATGATTAAATGTAAATAATTTGATTAAAGTAATAAATGATTAAAAGTAAAAAAAAAAAAGGTTCAGGTTAATAAACAATTTCAAATAGGAAAATGCCCCGTGATAATAAAGTGAAATGAAGGAGTGCTAATTGTGCAAGCAGAAGTTAAGAAAGCTCGAGTTCCCTCTTGTCTGCTGTAAGTGGGTGAAAAGCTGCTTCTTTTTGGCTTCCCTGTGATTTGATAATTATTTCTTTGTGGTCTGTGTTACACTTGTGCCCGGGAACATTCAGTATGGGGCATGGACCTAACGCACCCAAGTGCTGTACAAACAGATCTCGGTGAGCTCAGGGAAGTGTGGGCAGGAACTAATGGGTGGAGGAGATGGTTTGTATGCATGGACAGCACGGACCTTGGTTTGAAGCCAGAAGCTTCATTGCAGCTGTGACTTTTTTTTTCTTAGTTCTGCCAGCTTTGTAGGAAAGCTTTGGGATGGGGTTGCATGGAGGACAATGTAGAGGCTTTCAGAGATGTATAGGAAAATCCCCATTTAAGATTAGATGTATATTGGACAAACACTGGAAGTGCATGCTTCAAAATGAAGTGGTGTGTGTGCTAAGAGGTGATACTGCTGACTTGTAAGGATGCAGAGTTGCCAGTCCCTTTGCATAAAATTGATTATTTAAATAGGAGTTTTTCTGTACTTTGAATTTTCTTAGAGAGTCAGATCAGAGTAAACTAGGCAATTTCTTCACTTGGCTACACTAATGTAAATACCAATTAAATGGATGTACAAATTTGTTTTTATACAGCTGTGAGCAGAATTTCACCCAGAGAATCATCCTTTGACCCCACATTAACACACTCATATGCTTTGCCTATAAATTAGGTGGAAGAAGTATAAATCAAATTTTGCTCATCAGGAAGAGGAGCTGCTATTCTCCTTGAGTTCTCTCAGATTCTTTCTCAGGCTGGAGTGTCCACAGCTTTTATAAAGAACAAAGGCAATGTTGGGGGAATGGCAAATATCCTCCTCTGGGTCTGATAAACATTTTGGGCCAGTTTATTGTTGTTGCCAATGTGCTGGAGTCAGTGTAAAAAAATCATGAGAACTTTCCTCATCCACTTCACTGTGAAGTCTGTAGCAAGCTTTACCTACGTGTCCAAAGTAGAACTAATGGCGATATGACCATTTTTGTTTCAGAAGGCACAGTGGAACCTTGCAGTAGAAGGGTAACAACAAAGATGAGATGATGAAGAAGCAGAGAAAGAGATGAAAAGTGCAAAACTACCTGTTCCATATCCCACTGCATCTCCTCATCATGTTTCCTTTACACTCCAGTGGCTGGGTCTTATCTCTCTGACTCTCTCCTTCCCAATGTCTGAAGATGTGTGTGGTATGATTTTTTTTTGTTTTCCTTTCTGTTTTTCTCTCCTTCCTTTATACCACTAGATTTTGGTTCAGATCATTTTGACCTAATTCTCTCCTTTGACTACTTAAGATGAAGTTTTGCAATGCCTTGTGGCTTATAATCCTATCTCTATTATGGCTGGTGAAGTCTTGATAGCCACAAGAAAAAGGCTAAATTTAACTAAGCTGAGAAACCCTTCCTGCACAGTATCACAGTGTGCTGACACTCATTCTGATATCTCAGGGGGCCTTCCCTATAGGATATCATCCTTAATTCTACAAAATTCTCTAGGATCCTGGGCTGTCAGTACTTAAACAGAATAAACATGAGTTTTCTAGGCTGGGCAGTAATGTTATGCAGCTCTGTCATCTCTGTAACTTAGCAGGGGTCTGGTCACATTTACATCATACAGATCCACTGCTTGCTCCCTAAATCACACTTTAGAGGTCACAGTTCTGTCCTGGGTATTGGGAATGCATCCACAGGATGTTCCAGGAACTGATGTTTGGGTTTGCTGCGACATTTTATGCAAGTGAAGAGTGACTCAGAGCTGAATAACAACAGGGAGGTGCGTCCTGGTGTGAAGGCAGATGACCCAGATTGTGTGGGCACACTGTGTGGCTCTGCCAGATGCTTCTGCATCATCATCTTTGAGTCTCTCAGCTGAATTCTTCCTCTCCATCAAATGATGGCAATACCTCTTCCTTTGTGCCATTGACTCCAGGGGTTTTATGTTATGATTTTAAAGAAGCTGCCACGATGAGGCCTAGGCCTCTGGCTGGATGTTCTAGGTCCTGCTGTTATAAAATAATATGGCTTTCATACATCATTCACAAGTCCCACCAACTTCTCTATGTCCAGGAGCCCTGGAGAGATACCATGTGTAGTAACCCTATTCCATGGAACGGTATCAGGTTTGTAATGTCCAAATGCTGCTAAAAAACAACCCATGTGTACACACATGTATGTAGCTCCCAAGGGGTGCTCTGTTTTTCTTGTTACAGCAAAAATTGAAAGAAATCATAGTGAAAACAGCCTAATTCAGGGCAGAATCAGATCCATTGTGAGGCTCAAGAAGTTGTCATATTTAGGATGGTTCTGTCTACAGATAATGTTATTAGAAAAAAACACTTCTATTGCCTCCAATACAGCATAAAATGTGCTTTCACTGAGTATAATGCATGAGAACAATGTTTATAACACAAGTTTTCTGCTTATATTGTAATAGTGTTCTTGGTCAGCATCCCTTGATGTTTTACAACCAAATTGCAAGTCCATTTAAATGATTTAGCACACCACAGCCTGGTTAGTAAGCACAGGTAAACAAGTTCTCTGGGAAGATTTAAACTGTAAGGACAGTCACTATAAAGTCTATCAGAAATTCATTGCACTTCACAGATGGAACAGATAAAAAAAAGTCCTTAACTGCTGAGAGCAGGCAAAGAAAATCCTAAATTATCAAGATGCAATGAAATTCTCTTCCAAGGTGCAAATGGTTGGAAAACAATTTTTATTGATTATTTAAAAGAGAAGAAGAAGAAAAATGGTCTTGGTGGTGAGCTATTTTATAAATTTCCAGATGATCTGTCCCCAGTGGGGGGTTATTTTTGAGTGGACAATGAAGGGGAACTTATTGTAATGAGTTTTTGTGCTGCCAAAACCTGCGACCTATCTACAGACTGAGAAGTATCTGTTCTGATAGTCCTAAGTGGTTAAAACCCACATGTGGCTCTCATGCAAACCAGTCCACCATGCAAAAGGGTAAATGTGAGGATTTTAAATTTTGTTTCCTACTGTTTGGCTTTTAGGGGCTGCTTTTTTTCCTGCTCTCCCAACTTCTGTCCGTGACCTGGTGTATCAGATGCTTATTTTGTAGATGATGAGTTGGAAACCATGTCAGCTATTGAAAGATTATCATTTAGTAAAGATGACAACACTAAATGGAAAATGGGCAACAACAACCACAGTTGCTGGCTATGAGCATGTACTAGAAAGTTTAGAGTAAGTGATAGTTTTCAGAGCTGTGAGATGCCAACAAAGTACAGAAAAGCAGGACAGAGCCAGCAGAGGGGCTCAGAGCAGGAGGGAAGGAGCATCTGTGAAATGGCTGTCAAAGCCACAAGTCTGAAATTTTTGGAAGTCTGTAGAGCTACACTTAGTAAAGCTTTGCCAGTTAATGTTGGATTAAGATACTAGTTATCCTCCTTAAATTGCATTTCCTTTGCTTAATGAGGAGCTCTCCTTACAGACTGAGTAAACTACAGCAGTGAACTTGCTCTTGGTGCAATTTTGATGTGGTGGCCTACAGTGACTCGCTGGAGTCCATGAAGTTGGTGTCTGAAATCAGTGCTGTGTCTGATTCAGGGCTGTTTGCTTCATTCTCCAGTTTTGTTGCAAGCCAGATTTTGAGAGACAGGGAAATGGCATGACATTTTTAACATAATAATGTTTGGGGAAAAAGAAAATTGTCCTTTAATCCTGAAGAATTTATGGTTTTATTTATTTTGCACTGAAGAATTTTACTAATAAAGAATTTAATTACCCCAATACCATTGCTCTTTCAGGGAATTTTAATAGCCCTCCAAGTTGTACTAAGTTTAAAGGAGAAATTTAGCTTTGCTGAATTTGTGATCCTCCAATATAGATCTTGCTCTTGTTATATGGGAACTGAAGTGCCACCTACTATCAGTTTTCCCTCATCCTTTTGAGAAGCAGATATCAAGTCCTTCTTTTGTAAAGAGACTTTCTCTAACTTAGCAATTGCTTATTGCAGGGAGGAAATGAGAGGATAAAATATTTTTTGCTTCATGACCCCCATCACCTGCCTGAAAAGAAAGCAAACCATTTCTCTATCTAGAGCTTTCATATTTCTTTTGCAACACCCAGACAATAGATAGGTATGTTTTGCTGAGTTCTGGGCAGATTTTACCCAATGTGAACATGTATATAATGCTCAAAA
>VWZN01021066.1:129547-198597 GCA_013396955.1 Regulus satrapa | reverse complement strand
AAAAAAAAAAAAAAAAAAAAAAAAAACAAAGAAAATCATGCAAACATGTAGTTACATGATCATGTAACTATATTGACAATAGGCAGTGAATGGTGTCCGAATTCTGACTCTTGGCTGGCTGGTTATTGACTCAGTACAAATACACAAAAGGCTCTTCCCAAAATCTTCCTGTCAGTCATTTATAGTGCACCATTGCCTCTTCTGCAGGAGTCCTTATGTGGATATCCTTTGTACATGCCATGCAGGAATAGTTAGACTGAATTCCTCCTTGAAGCTGCAGTTTGCAGTAAAAATATTTTAGGATGGAAAATGTAAAGATATCTTTGACTCTGTAGACCTGGGAGTTTAAGTCTGTGTTTGTATATTTGCAAAAAAAAGCCCGTGAGCACAGAAGAGGTAACAGTGACTAATAATTAAATATTAAAATCTATAGAAATTTGTAATTTTCAGGTAAAATAAATTGCATTTTCATTTTAAATGTCTGTTATTGATGATGAAATAGATTTATACCCTCACTAAATATCCACATACCAATCCCCCTGCTAACACCCATACCTGAAACCTATGGAACATCAAAGCAGTGCATCTTTTTGAAGTCTACAGTCATGCATTTTCTTGGCTGTGCTTACTTCCAAGGGAATGTGCTGCAGGGACAGTGGGAAAGCTCTGGCTTTGCTGCTGCAGACTAACACAATTTGTGCAGGGCACAAAAATTAACTGGCTAAGCAAGCTGAGACCGTATTGCTTTCCATACTGAAAGAAGGGATATAAAATTTCATGCTTGTATTTGTAGGCTTTGTAGATGTGGAGGTTCTGTTTGCTAAAAATTAAAAACAGTAGTAGACAGCTGACGTGGATCTTATATCTACAAAGCTGTTGATTTTCTTAATGCAGTAGAAATTATGTTGCTATCCCATGATCATTTGTTTTTGGTGGTCCAGATCTTTGTCACTGTGGAGTTTAGATGGTGTTCAGCAAGAGAAGGTGATGGTTTCTGCAGTGACTGGTCCTTTACATAGGAGTGTAAATTTTTGATAAAAGTATTCCTCACCTGCTGAGCATGTGCTGGATTCCCAGTGGCCCAGGGTCCTGCCCAAGGTCCTGCCCAAGGACCACAGCCTACAACCCTCCTCTCCCTCTCTCTCATCTTGGCAGGCTGCAGGATGGCAGGGCTGTTTGCTGCCTGGATGGTGCTTTGGTAAAGACACAGTGTCTGTTTCCAAGACATTTTCTTACTTACTTTCACCATTCTCCTCCCCTCCACCCCTACTTTTCTCCCAGGGTAGTGTACGAGGAGTCATATTTTGCCAAAATGCACACACTTACTTATTTTGTTCTTTTTGGTCAGCTGAAGCATGCAGGGATCATGTTTGACTCACCACTTCTATAGAAAACATGTAGAACTGACTGCTGTAGCAATTGCCTAAAGTCAGATTTAAGGAAAATAAGAAATCCTGAATGTTTGATGCCCATAATGTGCTGGAATTGGATTGGAAGAGCAACAGTTCATATTTCAATCTGTGAAGTGATGTGCTTTGGTATCAAATCTAGATGAGTGGAATTCATGCTTTGCATATTAAATTAGGTTTATGCTTATGTCATGCCAGTGTCCCTTTGAGGATAATCAGAGCACAGTTCTTGCTCAATAATAAAGGTGTAGCAAGAGAATCTGGTCCCTTACAAGTGGTATTCATTTTGCTTTTGAACATTTTACCATTTCCATTGCTAAGGATGGGATAGCAGATGAGAGTTCGGCAAACCTTATTTCTCACTGATGTCTTTTCTAAGTAAGCACAGAATTTCAGTTTGATTTACTGCAATTTTTTTTTCTTCCATGGAAAGATTATAAACTAGAGAGCATACTGACTGAAAGAAAATGGCTGCTAATCTTCTGAAACTAATGTTTAATCAGTGATAGAAAGAAAATAAGTAACTAAAAAGCTTCATCCAGCTAATTAAATTAAGCTGGTTATTCTGCTGGAAACAGTTAATGAACCTCAAGTAATATAATTATTTTCAGAATATTAAAGCAGGAAAAAAGTGATTACTTATTTAAGACTAAATAATTACAATGTATTCTTCACTATAAGAGGTTATAGATGCCAAAGACTAAATAACCACTGTGGTTCTGATTCTCCATAAAAGGGTGTTTCTCAGGAGTTATTACATCTTATGTAAAACTCGTAGTGAATTTTCTTCTCTTAAAATAATCTCCAATGATCTCTAAGGGAATTTGCTTTCTTTGGTGCCTGTTATTATTCTCATTTTTAGGGACTAGTGGTATTTGATTGCCTGTAAAATGAGATGAAGTTCTATTAACTGTGCAGAAGGGATGGAGTGCAGTGATTCCAACCATGGCAGGAGCAGCTCTGAGGCCAGCTCTGGGCTCTTCTCTGCTGCTCTAACGTCGCTGGGGCTGCAGAGTTTGGCCTCAAATCCTCCCTCAGCTGGAGCTCAGCTTGTCTCTGAAATGCTGCACATCCCTTCTGTTCTGAGATTATAGATGAGGGGGAATTTCTTTTAGAAAGGCAGGCTGTAGCCTAATTACCCCTGCAAGGGCTGGGACCTTCCATTTTGGGACCAGAGTCCACTTAATGCTGGGTGTTTTGGAAAAAAATCCTGGCTCTGTCCCGATAATCACTGTAATTTTTTTCCTTTTATCATTTGAGAACTGGCATGTGAGGTGGTTAAAGAAACAAAATTTCAGAACACCCCGAATTAGGAGGGGAAGCCTCATGCAAATCTGCCATTGCAGCCAGCTCCAGATAAATTACTCGTATTTATGAGGCACATTCCTGAGGATGGGGCAGTTCAGAACAGCCTGTCCTGGGAGGCATCCCTGAAGAAAGCATTCCTGTGCCTGCTCTGTCCTCATGCTGGCACTGGCTGCTTGCACCTTTCTGTGCCCTCCCTGGTGATTTAAGAGCCACTGCTCCCTCCTGCAGACAGGAACAGCCCAGGCCCTGTGCTGCACCGGTAATGGGCTTGTTTGTTGTGTAAAGGCTCTTTGGTGAGGTGGGAAGGCTTCCTGGTGGTCCAGCTCTCCCCTGTTGATCTCTGCAGGTCTCAGGCTCAGTTTGGGGGTGCAGAAGGCCAGGAAGATGTACACATTGGGAGGGAGTGGGATTGGATTTCCACCTGCCTTCCTAAGCCTGATTCAGTTCCCTTTCCCATCCAGGGACATCAGATAAAAACCACAAAGGGCAAAACATGTCCTCTGGTTCTCACTCCTTTCACTTGTCTGACTTATATTCAGCGCCCCACACCACATATTCCCTTTCTGACTGCTCCATTCACTTTGCCAGGAGCAACCACCCAAAACGTGGATCCGGCTCATATGATCATGGAAATAAACATCTCAGATATTTAAAATTATATCTTATACTTGAGAGAGACATGCTGAGGACATAGAGAAACAATAGATCTAATTAGGCTTTTAAAATGTGATACATCTATTATATGTTCTGTTACAGCTTAAAAGAAGTCTCAGTTTCTGTATAATAAATCTTGCTGGAGTACTACCATTTAATTAAATGGGAGTCAGCACTGGGAACAATTAAAATGAGTTTATGCACTTTCAGGGAAACCCTATAGTGAGATGTGCAAAATAGCATACAATAAAATGAAAAATTAAGACCTTAGTGAATTTGAGCTGCTGCATGTAAGAAATGTGATAAAATGCATTTTAAGAAAGTAGGCAATTTTACAGTGTGGCAAGTAGTCTGTTCTGTCTCAAAGGTACCAGCACATGTCCCTTGGATTTTTGCCATTGGCAAAATACTCCAGATGGATGCATGCTTCAATAGTAATAAGTGAAATTCATCCCTGAAAAAAAAAAAAAAGAGTGAATAGGAGTGGATGTCATCTAGCAGAAAGTATGCATAAATAGGTGAAAAAGATACCTCTATTCAGAATACTTTCTGAGTTACTTCAGTCAAGAGTTTCTCTGCTTATGGGATTTAGTGAAGACAAATTTAATCTTAAGGATATCATTTGTACAGTAACATATGTAAGCAAATAGTGATGCTATTTTAACTAGAACATGATATATACATTTTATTGCATATTAAAATCCATTTCAACATTGCATTCAGCCCAGAGTTTTTAGTGTTTCCCCCTCTCTGCCTCAGTATAAACAAGCAGCCTTGAAATGAACATCAAAACTAAATGGCATTGAATATAATGAAGCAACATTGAATCTAATGAAGCAGAATTGCTATGTAAACAGGGGTGCTTTTATCTCATTGGAATTTTTATGTCCTTGCATGTCTCTCAGCTACATTTTTGTAACCTGATTCTTAGGAAATGTCTGATATCTCTTTATGATTGTTAACAGAGACCAAGCCAGCGCTGTAACGTGTGCTTAGCTGAGTGGTGTGAAAGTACCGCATCGAGTTTGATGCTTTAGAAGCAAAATGTTCATCACCTTCATCTTGTTACAGGGGGCTGGCTGTAAAACTTGCTAACCTCTAAGTGTGAATAGGTCTGCTGAGAAGGATGTCTTGCAGATACTCAAGGGTTGGGTGAAAATGCCACTTGGAAGCTCCCTGCTTGTGAGCATTCCAGACCTTCCCTTGTCTGTTAATGTCTTTGTGAAGGCACAGGCAGTAATAACACAAGCAATAACACCAAACCTCATAAATCTCTTTCTGGCCTGAGAATCATGCCTTCCACTGTCTTGCTGTAACATAAGCCTTAGCAGGACACAAGCTGGTCTTCCTCTTCCAGGGAAGAGTGAAACACCCAGGCACCTGCTCTGCATCACCTTGGGCTGTTGCAGTAGCTTTGAGAAAGTCTGTGGTTCCTCCATTGCAAATTAAAATATACTCAAAATATACCCTCAAATATACTTTTTTATTCCCACCTTCTTTGATTCTGCACTTGGAAGTCATGCTCTTTAATATATTTTTGCTTGCACCTGAACATCTCCCACTTCCTCTCAGATATGAGCTTTTTGTCCTTTTGGACAGCATCTCAAAATTCAGCATTTCAAGTTAATGTGCTGCAGCTCCTCATATAAGAGTTAGATTGAGCAGAAGCAGGTGAATAAAAGCTGCTATTTGGCAGTGTTGGACATGGAAGTATTTGTCATAGTACACTGATATATGATGCCCTTTCACATTCTCCACAGACCACTTGAACTTAAAAAAAAAAATATGATGGCAAAGTAAATTAATGGAATCTTGTCTTAAATGTACTCAATGGAAGAAAGGGAAGGAAACCACTGTGATATCTAATGCTATAAACTGTCCTGTTCTGTAACAGTTACTTCATCTAAAATACCATCAACACTGTCAAATTTTGCAGCTGTTCTTAAACATCTTGCTCCTGGAAGTTTGTGTAGTTTTTTTCTTTGGGTGTTTTTTTTTTTTTGGTGACATTTATTTCTTCGTATATTTGCTTTTTTCCTAAACATTTGTTTCACTAAAAATTCTTCCTAGATCTTCCACCTGTTGCATCTCTCCGTGTGCTGCCTTTTAGTGGGCACAGTGCACAGAAGAGCTTTGCCCTAAGATTTTCCATATTTGTGCATTTATTGAGAACTTGGGTCTTAAAATGTATTCCTCTCCATGGGTTGTTAAGTTTGTAGTCAGAAATTTAGGAGAATGGCTAGCTGGCCATTCCAAATACTGAAAAACCTCAAAGTAATGTAGCACACAACTGAAATCACATAAAGTTTGGGTATGGAGAATGAAGCTTCTGGCACCTCATTTTCATTATTAAGATGGCAACAAGAGTGGAAAATGTCACAAGAATAATTCACATGTGTTTGCTCTTTAGTAGTATAATTATCTAGACCTTCTTGCTTTGGGCTCCCCTTTTTCTACATATCTTTCAGGAAAAGGTAGGTCTGGCTTTTAATGGCCTAATAAATACAAGTAATAGCTTGTGATTTGTTTAATATTTTGAACTGAAAGGTCAAGGGTAGGAAGATTAAAAAGTCATTGGGGAAAATACTCTCAGTAAAAGCCATCTCTTGCTGGAAGTAATACAGCTTCTTAAGTAAGCATAAAATCAGTTTAAGGCA
This sequence comes from Regulus satrapa, assembly GCA_013396955.1. Classification (NCBI taxonomy): domain Eukaryota; kingdom Metazoa; phylum Chordata; class Aves; order Passeriformes; family Regulidae; genus Regulus; species Regulus satrapa. The sequence goes on along the minus strand of VWZN01021066.1, from coordinate 192,569 downwards.
GCTCTAAGCCCAAATTAAAGCAGAAAGGAGAATAATGTTGGTGTATAGATACTACCAGCTATAGAAGGGTAAGTGAAATGAAAAACCAGACAGGGGAATCATCCTTAGTATCCCCCATAGGGTCTCTGCAGCACTGATTATAATATTTTTGTTGGATTTTTGAGCATATGCATCTCTCTGGAACTCAGGGAATCCAAAGTAATGACTGAAGTGCTTTTGAATCTCTCCTCTGCTTGCAAAGCCTCTGATGAGACTGAGCCTGGAGCATTTTACAAAAAGCTGCCTGCTGTCAAACAACTCTCTTAAATTCCAGATTCTGCCCCCATCCTGTCTCCTCTCCTCTCCCAAGTCTGAGCAACCCCTTCCCTTCTCTTTTGAATGTAAGAGAGATGGAGGAGAAATTAAAGGACTCTTATGTCAAAACTTCTTTTCCCTGCTCAGAAGGTGCTCAATTATGGAGGTTCTGCCTTGCCCCACTTCTCTCCTCAGTAGTGCTGCAGTGTGAGTGATGTAGTAAAGCAGCTCTGATGATTCAAGGCTGCTTCTAGAAGTGCTGTTTGTGCGCTGTGAGAAATGGAGACCTAAGAAAGATGGGTCCTTTTCTTCTCTCAAGGATACTCCAGAGGGTTTGCGCATTTTCCTGGGGCCCCAGGCAAGTGCACTGCTTGCTTTCCTCCAAAATAGGCTCTTTCCATCATAGAAAATGAGATTGTGCCTGCAAAGATCTTGAAATACATTATTAATTTTGCATATTTGTTTTGAGTGACAGTGTGGGAGCCTTTTCTCTAGAATATATTTTCATTAAAGAAAACAGGCTGAGCAGACATGTAATAGGTTGTCTAGTTGTGTATTTGGTAGGTAGGAGGCAGGCTTTTTATCATTTTGGTGAAAAGAGGTGAGGAATAGGATCTGGGGCATTGTTAAGAGTTCATTTTGCATTTGAGGATACCTGCTTTGTTTACAATATAACCTGTGAGAAAACTCTCGAGGATGGTAACTGGGACCACGGCAGAGACTTCTGTAGTTTAGTCTGAAAGCTGTAGTTTATTTTGGGGCATGGGTGAGAGAGCCTGCTAGGAGCCTGCAGAAGCGGCTCTGAGCAGGCTCAGGGGGAACAGCAGGAACAGGGGTAGAGCACAGGGGAAAGGGTAAGGGACCAGGGGCTAGGGGAGCAATCTAAGAGGATCCAAGAATTAAGAACCTTAGGACTTAAGGGGAAAGAGTTAAGTAGTCAGAGAATCAGAAGCAGGAGAGCATGACCTAAGAGAGTTATTAAGAGAGCAAGAGAGAGAGTGAGAGCCAAGAGTAAGAAGAAGAGTAAGAGAGGGAATAAGAGCAAGAGAGTGAGTATTCTTTTACAATCGCTTGTATAAGTTTCTATACCTTGAATATTCTGTTCTTTCATCAACCAATCTTTGTAAGTATACTAATGCGGTACATTTGCATACAGCCTATAGAAATCACTGTATTACCATATATTATGCTATCTTAAATGTACTTCAGACCCTCTTGAAACCCTTCTGTTGAAACAGAGGGGGAAGGTCTTTTGTATTGTTTTATCAGGTGAGGAATGTCTTTTGGCCTGCTAGACCAGTTTCTTTAACTTTACTGAAGCTGTGCTTCATTTTAATTTGTCCTTAGCCTCTGTGGCTAAGCAATAATATCTATAATTCCTTTCAGTTTCTCTTTTCCAACAATAGCCCTCTTTTAGCGCTGGTGAACATGGAAGCACAACCCAGTTGTATGAGGCTCAGGTAAGAGCTGCCTTCCCCACTGCCACAGGTCTGCTGGTCCCAGTGAAAGACACTGGGGGCCACACACACAATTGTTTGGTACTGAAGGTGTGATTAATACCAAGTGTGGTTTTTTTCTCTCAGCACTGGAGGTGGAAATGTACCTGTAATTATCATCCTCTAAGTTAAAAATGTTACTGCAACTGTGCTAGGTCATCCTGACCTTCCGCGGTGGAAAGAGAAAATACTATTTAGTACTTCTTTTGTATTTTTTTAAGAGCATCTATTTTCCCCTGGGATGTTCTGAGCAGTTAAAATCAGCCCTCCCACAGTGTAGTATCATGCTCTTCTTATTTAGTTGCAGAAAACCTTTACCATATACTACAGCAAATCACACAATCAATCTTCATGCTAATCATTCTCTGTTGGAAGCTATTTACTACAAAAACTTCAGAAATTTTTATACTATTGGAGAGCTGACTGTCACAGCCAAAAGAGTGATTCATTTTTATTTTTTTTTTCTTAATAAAACCAAAATTGAATACCTTGAATTAGGCTTGAGTGTTTCAGATTAGATGGGTAAAGGCTGAACAAAGAGATATGCAGAAATTGTCTTCTTCAGTAGGGTTTCTCCTTTAATCCTCCCAGATCTAATTCTAGCTTGTCAATTGTCTTAGCCTTTATTTCTCCCAAGTTGCCATTCAAATGACAGGCCAGGTGATTTACATTTTTTCTGTGGCAGTAGTTTACTTAGTGTTAACTCTGATTTGTACCAGCTGCTGTGGCTGTGCCTGGATGTGCAGCTCCTTTTGTGCCCAGAGCAGAGTCTGTAGAGAAGGTTTCAATATTGTACTGCCCATGAGCACTGTGGCATATGCACATGTGGCATGTGCTCATGCACAGCTACAGATCTGCTGGCTGGTTATGTGATTTAGAAATTAAAAAGTTCTGCTGAGCCCTCAAAACCTGCTGTTTCTGGTTTTATTTTGTATGAAATACACTATAGTATTCTCTTCTACAGCTAAATTCAGCTAAATTCAGCTCTGAGAAGCAAATGCTTAGATCCGCACTTCTGATTTATAGAATCTCATAATGGTTTGGGTTGGAAAGGGCCTTAAATATCATCGAGTTCCACGCCCTCTGCCATGGGCAGGGAAACCTTCCACTAAACCAGGTGGTGTACTGCTCAAGGCTTCATCCAGTCTGGCTTTATATAGCCCAGGGCCATCCACAACTTCTCTGGGCACCCTGTTCCAATGCCTAACCACCCTCACAGTGAAGAATTGTGGCACATACTCTCCTTCTAGAATATTTCTTCTCCTGATAAAGGCAGAGAGCTTTGGTCTAGTTACAAAAATGTCTGGTGCCTGTTTCTGGTGTTCCACTGCTTCCCCAGAACACTGCAATTTACAGATGGGGAAAAAAAAATTATATACCCCAAAATCTCTGCTGGGATCCAGCCTGGTTAATTGTGCTACAGATCTGCAAAGCCAATCGTTACCAATAAGAGAAATCATCACTGTCTGCAACTTACCTATTCATCTGCACAGTATAATATGGCAGCAAATGGACTGATGGAGCAGAAAACATCAGTGTGAAGCTTGTAGAAAACCTGCTATAAGTGCAAAAACCTCAGGGGCCAAATGAGGTTTTGTGCACTTTTTGCAGCACTGAGGAGGGACACCTCCATGTATATGACAGCTTAGATCTCTTGCTGTGTTCTGTGGGCATTCTGGCTGTGCTTATCCCTAGAAAGGATTGAGAGACTCATGCCAGTTTGGCTTTGAGGGAGTTGGAAGGAAGTGTCAGTGATTCACAAAAGTAAAAAAAAAAAAGATAGACATGCGAAGCTATTGGATGTCTGTGGTAGGTCCCTTCAGAAAGGAAATGTATGGCTACAATAGAACTGAATAGGGATTTGAGTTGTTCTGGAAGGGAAACAGAAATTTTCTTTTAAATTTGTCTCTGGTACAGAGCGGTAGCATTCCTCACCCTCTGCTGCACTATATATTTGATTTGCTTTCCAAAATCAAACAGCTTAAGGTTTGAGTCACCCTCCATTAAGTTGAACAAAATGAAAATGCCAACACTTGGAAAGCATGGGCCTTAAATTGGAAAACAAACACAGCACTGAGTTGCCCTTCCCAATGCAAATTGACAGGAAGAAGGTATATAGTGAAGTGTGAAATTTGGAAGACTGTCTTTTTTTACATTGCTCTCTGTGTTGGGGAAAAGCACTGGGCAATAGAAAACTTCAGTCTTTGTTGAATGAGATCTGCTTCTCAACTGGTTTCTGATGTTACTGTTCTGGCTTGCTTCTTTTTTCTTGTTTGCTACTCAAAAGCTGTTTCACAGGAGGAGATCTAATGGCTTAAAGCAGAATTATCTGGGACACCAGTCAGAACAGTTCAGTCCCCAGTGTGGGCGTGTGGGTTTCAGCCTCTCTTACCATCTGAGAGTGCAACTTTTCTGGTCAGGGACCAGGAAAGAAAAGGAAGGAAGGTGGGAGATGGTGTGTCCTGAAGTGCTAGAGAGTGTGGCATGGAGCAGGGTGTGTTATAGCAGGTGCTATACCTGCAGGCTCACCATTTCCCATCCTTGGATTCCCTCCCCTTTACCACCTCTGCAGATGGTCATAGCAGAGCGTGCAGGCAGTAGGAGGTCTGCCCATCAAAAGGCATCTGGGAGGCTAAGGCTACAGGAAAATATTAGATTGTGAATTTGAGGGTGTCTGGTCAGAAAAGCACTAGAGGCTCCAGGTGAGCGCCGAGCTTTGTGACGGAAGAGAGAGTGGGATGTCAGCAGAGGCATGCAGCGCTGGGTTTTCTGAAGGGGATGAGATGCCTCACATAATCCTTAGTGCAAAACAGGCTCAATACTGTTTCAGCAGGGCCGAGATTCGCAGCTTAATGAATTTAAGAGCCATGGTGATTGACTCTGAAAGTAGCTATCAGTTCTCTCCTATGCAAACAAAAGTGCAGGCAGTATCTGAGCTGCAATGTGGTCACTCTCAGTGCACCTCTCTGAGTGACCCAGTGTGACCAGAGCACCTTGTGGCTGTGACAGGACCACGCTTTCTTTGAATGGTGGTACAAGGCAGGAGCTCCTATAAGTCTCAGAGGGATGGCATTGGAACAAGTGAGCCCTCCGTGGGTTCAGACAGGCCCCTTCTCAGGTGAGGTGGGCAAGCAGCTTGTAGTTGGTCTTTTTTTCCTGTATGCCACCTTTCTTCCTGCAGCATAAAGATGAACAGTGATGGAAAGTCACTGCAGCCTGGTGGAGTCATGGACACAAGAGTAGATCTCTGGTCTGATTAATGTTTTCTATCACGTAAAAAAGGCATTTTAATGTTTTAACTACCCATTTCATAATGAACAGAGTTTTCAGGTTGTACCACAGGGCTGATTAATGCTCATCTCAGATGTGCCAGAGGCTCAAGTTTATTACCCACGCTGCACACCCATTAATCGGCAGTGCAGTGCGGGCTGTCATCCCGGATTGCTTAATTACATTGTCTCCCTCTGCCCAGGGCTTATGTGTGCTGTGCAATGCCATAAATACTCCAAGAGCCCCATTTCCACTGGAATCAATAGGAGTTTTGCCATTGTACTCTGATGAAAGCTGTGAAAGTAAAATAATGCAGATAACTGCGACTTTCAAGTGGGAAGAGGGGCAGCAAAGGACATATGAAAGATTGAACTTAGAGGTGATCTGAAAAAAATATAGGATAAACTAGAAAATGTTAAAGGAGCCATAAGAGCAGGAAAGATAGAAGGCAAAATGAAAATTGGACAAGAAGTAAAAAATAAATAAGAGGGATTTCAAGTGAATAAAGAATAAGAAATGAACGAGGCAACAGGGATTCTGCAAAATGGAAAGGGTAAGTTTGCAGCAGAAGCAGCAGACGTTGTTGAATAAATAAATGAATAATGTATCTCTTTTCACAAAGGAGAATGGGAAAATTCAATGTATGAAAAGCAGGAAGGTTCCAAGGCAAGGAACATCCATATGGAACAAGAGGTGAAGAACAGGAGTAACCCCAGCACTGCAACAAGCACTGGACACCATAGCTCCCTTACTGATTCTCCTGGGAATTTCCTTAGTGGTGCATAATTGGTCTGCTTATCTCTTTGTACTTAATCCAAGGTGCTGCTCCTTTTACCCAGTGTTTTGGTTGGAGGCAGGATCTGTCTGAGTACCTGTTCTGCTTCTGCAGCACTATAGTCACTGCTGACCACCAAGAAGCTGCATTAGAATAACTGAATAACTTATTCAGTTTAGACTGTAAATTTAGACAAAAGAAAATAATTTAGTTTTTGGCAGCCCTACTTTTTGCTTATATCTTATAGAATAATTTGCCATGACAGATATTTGACAGCCTTTGAGTCAGTCCAGCCCTACATGTTTATCAGCTGTCCATCAGAGAAATCTGTTCGACTGTATAACAGCAAAAGAAAAGTCTGCTGAAAATTGCTTTGATGGGCTAAATTAGCACTTGGTCAGTTTACAAACACAGCTGGCAGGATTTGGAAATATATTGGTCATTTGACTTTCTCTTGTCATAAATATGTTATGTCATATATTTTAAGTGTGGCAGAATAAAGAAGGATGCATCAGATCTGAATGGATATAAAAATTTAACTTGAGGAGTCTGTAGAGCTAAACTTCAAGGTGTGTTATTAGTAAAGGGCTGCTCAATGTGGTCATTATTTTTGCCAGCTAGTTAGAACCAGTAAAAAATGTGAAAATGAGGAGGTATCATTAAGAGTACCTGAGAACAAAACGATGTGATAGCTGCAGAATTCAACTATTCATATCTAGATTAAAGAAATAAAATATCCTTAAAGATTATAGGTTAATGTAGCAGCTTCCAAATATTAGTTTGACAAACATACTAACTGAGTATCTCCTATTCCCTATAAATCAAAAGCAAATAACTATTCAGGCAATCCTGGGAAGGTTTCAAGAGAATAAATGAACATTTGTTGTGAGGGAATGAAAAGATACGTAAAAAGAAAAGTAACAACAACAAAAATAAGAAGCAAAAAAGAAAAATCCAAGATTTGCAGGCTGTTGCTTGTAGCTGGAGCAAAAACACAGTGGAAGGATGATAATGGAAGATGGGCCCAAGAACTGTTTAGCTTTGGAGCATTGTTGCCAGAATATTTTGGGACCACATTACCCTCTCTTTTTAAGCAGTGTTAAAATAATGTGAGGACCTTGATGTACCAACCAACTCTGCCTGACCGTGGCTGCCCAGAGGCAGTTCTGGCTCATGCCAGGAAGGAACACGGGGTGAGTGTAATGAGCCTGAGATGCTGCAGTTGCTGTCCTCTGCTGGACAGGGTGGAATTGAGCCCCTGGGAGAAGCAGAGCTGGTTGCAGGCATGGGGACACTCCCGGAGACAGACATCAGCTCCAGAGATGACGAAGAGCTCCATGTGAGGAAAAGTATGAGGTGAACTGGTATACCCACATCCCTGCAGCCTGGAGGTGCTATGGACACTTGGACATTGCATCCCTGAGACACTGATAATAAGGTTTTTATCCTTTTTCTCCATTGAATTTTTCTTTCACTGTGGATGAAGAAGCATTAAACCAAACCATGCTATTTATCTGTTTAAAAAATCTGTTTTGACAAAGACTTGCTAACAGCACTAAGGATACATTTTCCTTTCCAATAGTAAATCTTTCATAAAATTAAGGCATTGACATTACATCTCTGTTAGGATAATTTACTCCCCACAGTAATTTTGACTTAGTTTGTTCTACATGAAGTGATATTTTAATCATCCTTTCAGTGCTTATTGATGAGGTTTTTCTGCAAAAGATGAGAAGATTAGTTTAAAATTATCCCTTGTGAATTTAAAACAATAACAAGGAAGTGAACACAGCCTAAAACAAATTAATAAATGTAATAGACTTAATAAAAGACTCATACTTTATTCAACATACAAAAATGACTGAAAGACTTACTTTGGTGGGGCTGCAAATACTCTTACCAAACTATTTTCTTTTGTTTCTTTTTAATTGGACAGACACAAATCTCCCCCCTCTCTAAATGTGATGAATGAAATAAATGGTTTATATTTTGTCCAATAAAATAGAAGTATTACCTAGACTTAGGCATCATATAAAACCTATGCCTTATTCCTATACCCATCACCTGGGAATAATTTGCATTTCCTCCCCCAGCAGGAGGACCCTGGTTTCAAAGCTTTGTCCTCATCAATGCTTGTCTCTTCCTCAGTTTGTGAGGGGTTAGATTTCTTTAAAGATTAATTAACTGCCAGGTCAGAGTGACTGGAATATCTTCCTTGAACACTAGGATTCCTGCAATGCTGCAAGGATACTGAAGGGGGTCCTTAAAGGCTTCAAAAAGCCTTCAAAAAAAGGATTTATCTTTTTTCTTTAACTAAACATGACACAGCCTCCACAATCTCCACAGTCTCCAGCATTGATGTTAAGTGGTAATCAGCCAGATGAAAAAAGTCACAGTGCCAGAGTCCTTGGATGGCTAAACTGTCTCAGAGGTTCGAAACCTTAGCAAGTCCCTTCCCAGTGAGAAGTCTAGTAATCATGAGCTAAAAAAGAATATCACAGGGCAGTTTTTGCCCATCTTTCCCAGGCACTGAAGAAAATGTGTTTTTTAGGAAAAAATATTCCAGCTAAAAATCTTTTTCCAAGGTGAGAACTGATTAGTTGTATGAAACTGGATCTTCAATGATCAACACTGGTAACAGAAGAAGCTGAGGTTTTGAGTGTGTCTGCTCTCAGGAGCAGCAGAGAGCCAGGCATGGTGGCCAGATTCCTTCTTGCACTGTGTCCCTCAGTATCCAGGTGGGGATGGAGGTTTTGTGGGGGTTTATTCTACTCTTTTTTGTCTTAAATTGTGGCTGCATCTAGCAGTGTCTTGCTACACCACAGCTGCCCATGTCTCTGCATGCACCTGTACCTATATAAATGAATACCCAAACTTGGCACAGGCTGTTCTAGGTCTCCTGGGGTCACTCTTGCTTTGCCACTTTACAAATGTTGTCACTTTGGCCCACTGTGTGATTTGTGAGTTTTGCTGAATTCTTCAGCACTGCTTGGGATTTAAGGCCCTATTTGTGCGCAAAATGTGATTAGCTACAGTGAAGTGACTTTCTATCTGGCTGATACACCTTTCTTTTAATTTAGTTGATAAATGTGCAGTGATAGGTTGGTCACAGGCATTTCACTTATGATCCTAGGAAAGCAGCTGGTGGGACTTTTGATGCTGCTATGAAATTATTTGCTCTTTCTCCTGGCTGTTGGCCATGTGGTTGCTGTCCTGTGATGTGCAAAGACGTGGAGCGGCATGATCTTTCAATAGCATGAATGATGAGAGGTCTCACTCCTCACAATCACCACACCAGCTTGATGTTTTGGTTGGGGATGGATACTCATCCCTGGAGGAGTGGCAATATCTTCCACGTGCCCTGTTCAATCTGCAGGAGAAAGTATTTTGCTGTGCCCTTTGCATCTCAGTTCAGTAGTGAAGCCTTGCATTGGTTTAACTATACCTATTTACTTTCTCTGGGCACGGCAAGACTTAATTAAATGTTTAGGTATATGCTTTGAGAGGCTCCTATGGAAAGCAATGCAAAATTGCTACATGTTAATCCTTCCATTGATTCACATTATCATGCCCTGGTGTGCTGAGTTTAATTGAAAGAAAATACTGGTGCTTGTCAGATGGCTAAACAGCATCTAAGGGTAATGCCCAGCATCCTGGGCCTCTGTGGGCTGCAAAATACAATATTGTAGTTACCCAAAGCTTTCCCTCCATCCGCTTTTCCAGAGTAACAGATAGCAAGGAAATATTTACCAAATATTCTGCGTGTTGCCTACAGCATGGGCTGAACACTTGGCCCTGAGATTGTTTTGAGAACACTAGGAAGATTCTTCATAACATGCTGATGTTTACAGAGGTTAGCCAATCTGATGCTAGTACGGGACTCTGCCTTATCCACAGGCTCTGGATGTTTTGGACAGATGGACATTGCTGTCTGGCTTGCTTGCTTGCTTGCATGTATGCTTGCTGCTTCTCTGCTCCTGCAAATAGATCTTAATAAATCATCGTATTTAGCCTTCTGATTCACGGAGTCCATATAGCTCTACTGCCCCAGTCAGGGGCTGAATTCTGTTACATTCTACATGCCACTTCAATTTAATTATGTCTTCTCTGCTTAAAACAGAAGGTGTATAAAGCATGCCTGTGTATTTCTGTGGAAGTCTTGAGTGGGAGGAATGGGTTTTGCCTGATTTGCACAGCCTGTTGGGAATGGGTCTCAGTGTACATATGTTGACGGCAATAAGATGATCATTATCCAGCCCATACCTCCTCTGTGGGTAGAGAGGTAGGGACGCCCTGAGGGTTTAATTCCCAAGCTTTCATTTCCCTCCTCTATTTTCAGCTGCCATTAACTTTAAAAGCGTTTTTTTCATGAGGAAGGATTATGCACAGCACTGGCACCTTATCACTCAGTTGGGTTTACCGATTGGCTGGAACTCAAAAGTCCTTACTAGTTAGGTTAAAACATTTAAAATGTCTTTTGATAAATGATCTGAAGGGAAAATCAAGCAGATGGCTTGTAGGCCCATCTCACAATGCAACTTTGCAGGGAAATAATAGTTTCAGTAATGGGTTATAGAGCTTTATTTAAATCACTATACTATTTAGTGGAGAGGGGTGAATCATTTAGGCTTTTTTGGGGAGTTTTTTTCTTTCCTTCTGTTTTTTCAGATTTATCTCCTTGAAATGAACTGAAGCTCACTTTGAAGTGCTGTGAAGTTATTCTTTCTTCACTTTTTGTAATTGGTCCATTGGTTTTCTGCTGCTGTCTCAGATTTTTATGGGTGATATCCCCTGACTTTCTACAACCTGCTTCCTGATGGATTCATTTACTGTGTTTGTTGCAGGGGCAGGATTTATGTGCCTCGACCTGCTGCCTACAGCTAGAGATCTCCTCTATTATACTGGGTTTATAGGGTGAATTACAGCTTCTGGGAGGCCTTGTGAAAAATTGTAGGAAAGTTCTAACCAGCTTGTTTGGCCTCCTGAGAGATTAGGCAAGTGCAGCTGGAATGGGCAGGTCTGCTGTGTGACTGCTTGGAAGGGAGGACTCCCTTCTGCAGAGTACCAAGGTGCCCAGCATTGTAGGCATAAATATCAACCCCGTGGTTTAGCTCTATAGGCAGGGGTGCAGTTGTGGTGTGACTGGGAATTTGTGGTTGTTGTATGAGATGCAAGGGCCAGGCTTTTGGACACGCAGGAGCTGCTTTATGCAGTGCAGATGAAGAGACGTGGTAGAAGAGCTGTATTTTAGGCATGTATTTGATCACCCAGTCTCTAAGGAGCAAAGCCCTTTTACCTGTTTCCAACTGAGCATTCCAGAAATCAAATGTCAAAGATCCTTAGCTGCTTCTGAGCATCTAAACAAAAACAAAATACCAAAAAAAAACCCAAAAAACACCCCCCCCAAAAAAAAAAAAAAAAAAAAAAAAAAAGCAGGACTTATATACAAACAAACAATCCTGGGTATTACACTTTTTTATTTGAAACATCCACTCAGTCTAGCACTCTTCATTAGATGTTGGTGAAATCTTAGAAATAAATACTGAATGTAATTGTCTAGGTGCTCTAATTTCTGCTATTAGCAGAAAATAATGACACATTTAATATGGCTTTTCTTTTTTTTTGCTTTGTTCAAGTAAAAAAATTAGATGGAAATATGTTTCCTCCAGCATGGTACTGATTCAGTGTGAGCTGGAGGAAAGATAATGGGTATGCTCTATGTTCCAGTACACTAAATGCTCGAGATGATGTCTTTGTTACTGTCTTTTCATAAATCAGTGCAGCATTCTGTCGAGAGCTGGATGAAGAAACTTGGAAGTGGCTTACTCTAGGTAAGAGAGCTGTAGCCTGTATGTTTCTAAGAGTACAAAATAAGAAAGACTAAAAATGGGCTCCAAGCTACCAGCAGTTTGTTGTCTTGGGGGCATTGGCTTTTTTGCAGACCCCTCTCTCAGCCAGGGGCACAGCTTCTTGTGGGAGTTGGCCCCGTATCTGCTGGTCTACAGTGCCTCTCCCTGGCTGCCTCAGCAGAGCCAGAGGAAACTGGGCTAAATTAAGCGTGGAGGAGAATGACAGAACATGAAACCTGAAGGAATGTTGTGTAGGGGGCTGTGTTGGGAAGGAATGTGCAGTAGGGGGTCAGTCAAAGCTGTCATAGTTGTCCCAATTGTGCTGGCAGAAAGAGTAAAGATAAGGGGATTTTGCTAAGACTTGTAATATTACAGCGTAGAATGAAAGTGTAAGTTGCCTCTCAGCTCTGCTCTGCCAGGAACTGAGAGAAAAATACTCCAGAAAAAGAAGTAAAGGTGAAACAGTGAACATGACCTTCTATGGTAAAACATGGTCTAAACATGACCGTTAGTCATTACAGTCTTCAGTAAAAGGAGTTTTCTCCTGAGAGATGTGAGCTTAAAATATAAGTTCTTAATCTTTAATTCAAATCCCTCTGGGCAGACCTTTCTATCAGCCTGAACCACTTTATTTCAATAGCCCTTTGTGGTCCTGGACACACCAGTCTAGCAGAGAGTTTAGATTCCTGCTACACACTGGTATAGTAGCTTTTCATACATTTTTATTTAACCCCCTGAAACTCTTAACCTCAAATAATATGTGTTCTTTGTTTTGCTTTTTTTTTCCACCCATAGTCCATTCCTTTGTGTGGTCCTTGGTCCCAGTCTTTCTGGTCTTTCTCAGGTGTTTGCAGGCACTGGCATTTTATTTTTGGATCTTGTAATGGAGATAAATACAACAGGATGGAAAATTGAACTTCACAGGTAATTTCATACTAGAGACTCCAGTCAGCACCTCTTCTTTTGAGGGTATAGCTCCACTTAACCCATGAGGGCATCTCATTTTGTGTCTGTAGAGGATGGCAGCCTGGCCAGACACAGAGCATCCCATGGCATTTAGCACCTGAAAATACCCTGTGCAATGGAGGGTTCTGTAGCACAATCACACATTTTGCCTTCTATGACTGATAGAAAGTCCTTGGAAATGAAAACTCCAGTAAGCAGCAAACTTTGGAGATAAATGGTACATTGACTTTGCCATTTGCATTTACTGTGCAGCTTGAGATGACTTTTAATTATTCAAAAGAGGCAGAATGTTAGTCACATCTATCTTTGTTCCTCCCTCTAAAGCAAACCCATTCTGTAAATTTTCCTGTGACCGCTATACCAATATTTCCCTGCTACAGCTCCTCTGACTTTCACCTCATTTCTTTTTCTTTCCTTTGAATTTTTTGTTAGATGTTCAAGATGCAGCATAATTCAACTACATCGAGTTTTTTTTCTTATCAGCTAACTCAGAGCAGATTGATCAGGCCTATTCATGCAGCGAACAAGGAGAGGAATGTTTTCCAGTGCTGCAGGCACATATCTAGAAAAACAGTGTATCAGCCTCATCAACTGAACATTGAAAATACTCTGTCATATTCAGTCATGTTGGGAAGAAATGGGTGCTCAGTGTCAGCCTGCATGCACATACCTGGCAAGGGGGATGGGAGGAAAGATAATTCCTCAGTGTGTTTAGAGACACAATCCCTATATCTCTTCCCTTTGGCATTCACTGCTGCCATCAGCATGAGCACTTCCTTTCTCTTTTTCTTTGTAAGACAAGACATGTTATTTATTGAAATGTTAGCTTTTTTTTTTTTTTAATGCACTGTGAGAAACATGCACAGCAGAAGGGAACTGAGTGTTCTTGATGTTGGATTACAAATGTTTTTGGCCAGTCCTTTTAAGCACAAAATGACTTTTTTTTGAGGAGCTTTGAAGGAAATAATGGAAACCATACAACCCTAACAGAGAATTCAGATTTTAATTGCTCAGGAGTGAGGTATTTAATCTTGCACATGCTCCATGAAGGAAATGGTTTCAAGTATTTATTTCATATCTGCAAAATCTTCTTCCTCCATCAAAAAAAAAATCCCAACAAAAGATAGGAAATAATTTTTTAAAACGTCGCAGTTTCTTAACAGGAGTTTTAAACACTGCAAACCATGTGGTGGTGCTAAAGTTACAAAAGAATCCTCGCAGACACACTCTGACAGAATGTGCAGAATGTGGCCAGATGAGACATGACAACAAGTACAAATTATAGCAGTGGCAAACCAGCAAACATGGAAATCTGAGTAAATCAGTCATTTCAAATCTATTTGCCAAATTCTGTTTATCCTCTACAAAACCTCACCTTCTCTACAGGAAGCACTTCAGAGCAGTCTCTGCAGGGCATTTACTGGGTGGAGTAAAGGACTAGGATATTCCACAGCAGCCTTTTTTTGCAGATATTGCAGCTGATCTTACAGCCTAATTGAAATGAATGGTGATAATAACTTTTTTTTTTTTTCCCAATTTGAGTACTCACTTCCCACTTTGAAATTGCTGCACAAGAAGACATTAAATACTAGAGAGATTAAATGTTTATGGTTTAAAAGTTAAAAATTGTATTATTTTGTATGTTTATTCCTAATCCCTAAGATAAATGGATATCTCAATATTTTGCAGCAAAAAAAGTTCTTAACTGATGTCAGGTTGTTTTTTTTCCTGTGGCTTCGTCAGTACCATGCAGTCCCATCAATTTCAATGGAATCATTCTTGCATGTGACAGTGCAGGATTTGTCCTGCAATCTTCTGCTTATTCCTTCTGTCCCACATTTCCTAAGTTGAGAAACTGCTTTTTTGGAGGTNCTCCCCTCCCCTCCCCTCCCCTCCCGATCAGTTTTAATCATCACCTAAGTGTAGCTCTGGATTTGTGAGCTGGTTACAGAGGACCTGAATGATGAGAGCTGACACAGGCCAGTTAGCCTTTAGAAATATATTCTGTGACTAGGGCAGAATAATTGCAATAAAAATCCATGTTTAACATCCATTTACAGGCTTACAATGAGGCACACTGTATATACCATGCCCTTATTTGTACCACTCTGGGAACATTTCCCTTGTCTCAACACCTCATGTTCGGTTTTGCAGACAGAAGCTGAAGATACAAGCACAGACCTGTTTCTTCCTCGGACTTCCCGTGTAACCTTGGGCTGATTACTAAATCTCTGTGTATCAGTTTTTCCTTCCGTAAAGTGGTGACTACAAAACCTGTCACAAACGTACCTCGAGCTGAGCAGATATAGACGTGGATGGAATATATCTTGGTGTTAACATGATATCCATTTTTCAGTAGTCTCACCAGAAGTCTTATTTTCTTCTCTCCTCCTTCCCTCTGGCTATGGAGTTTTCCTACCAGATGGCCTAGAAATGTTAGTAGTATTCAATATATAGTGGGACCACATTGGTTTTGATTGTATTCTTTCCTAATGATTTATAAGTTCTGAATTATCTATCTACTTCTAATGAACATTGAACTATATTTTTATCAGTCATCCTGAGTGCATCATCAGGAATTTGCTGATAACACCAGGCTGAGCGGTGTGGTTGACATTTGTGAAGGACAGGATGACACATGTGAAGGACAGGATGCCATCTGGAGGGACCTGAACAAGTCTGAGAAGGGGAATTCGTGAAGGATTCAGTGGGAATCCCATGAGGTTCAACAAGGAAAAATGCAAAGTGCTACATCTGGGTCAAAGCAAACCCTGGTACCAACACAGGCTGGGAGATGGATGGATTGAGAGCAGCCCTGCCAAGAAGGACTGGGGGGTACTGGTGGATGAAAATCTGGACATCAGCTGGCCACGTGTGCCATGCTCACAGCCCAGGAAAACCACTACATCCTGTGCTGAATCAACAGCAGCATGGCCAGCAGGGCTAGGGAGGGGTTTGGGCCCCTCTACTCCATCCTGGTGAGACCTCGCCTGCAGTGCTGCATCCAACTCTGGGGTCCCATCATACACAGGACGTGGATCTGTCAGGGTGAATCCGGGGAAGGGTCATGAAGAGGATCAGAGGGATGGAGCACCTTTCATGTAAGGAAAGGCTGAGACAATTGGGATTGTTTAGCCTGGAGGAGAGAAGGCTCCAGAGAGACCTTATTGCAGCTTATTAGTACTTAAAAGAGACTTATAAACAAGATGGGAACAAACATTTTAGTAGGGTCTGCTGTGATAGGATAAGGAGATGGTTTTAAACTAAAAGAGAGTATATTCAGACTAGATATAAGAAAGAAGTTTTTTGATGATGTAGTTGCTGAACCACTGGAACAAGGGTGGCAGATGCTCCACACCTGGGAACCTGGTTGGACCAGGCTCTGAGCAACCTGGTCTAGTTGAAGATATCTGCTCATTGCTGAGGGTTGGACTCTAAAGATCCTTTCCAACCCAAACCATTCTATGATCTACCATGAACCTGAGATATTACTCCTCATGGTAGTGGGGGGTAAGGTCAGGTCAGAAGCTATCATTTTATGAGTGAGGTCAAGATTTTGGGGTTCTTTTAGCTATATATTTTGTTCCATATGTATCTGCACTGCATTTCATCTGTTATTCCTTGGTCACTCAGAAAGGCAAGGTCTTTAGGAGATGATCTTCAATAGAGCAACTCACCCTTACTACACTGAATATTTTCTTCCATAACTTTTCTCTGAATTTCATCAGAAAACTTTGCCACTCCTTTACCTTCCTTTGCTCTCAACTTCCACCCAATTTCTCCTTCCTTCACCTGTTTACCAGAACACTTATGAATGTGTTGGACAGCACCAAACCAGCACAGTCCAGCTTCCTGGATATCCTACCTAGTGGCTTCTCCTTCATGCATGAGCTGACCTTTTACTGCTACCTGTGTTTCCTGTCCCTTAATCAAATAATAATTCAAACAGGGGGGCTTGTTCTTATGCAATCCCAACTTAGTTTCCCTAAAAGCCTGTGGAGTGGGACTTTGTTGAAAGTCATTAGGAAGGTAGACAAGTATCAGCCCTGTCCTGTACTTGTTATCCCCTTCAAATACTTCCAGTGGGAGCTTGAGAATTGGTAGTAATGAAGCTTGATGATGAGGTCATCACTGCACTCCAAAATAGTGTTTCAGATGCTGATCAGTCACTGACGTTTCAGAAGGTGATGCATGAAACTCATCTATGTGCATAAATTCTGCATGCTAATGACCTCTTCCCAGTACACAAACCCAAGATGTTGCAATTATTTTACCTCAGTGCAGGATCTATCTGAAGGAGGAAGTGGAAAGGGAGACAGGACATTCTGAAATAAAAAATACCCTGCTTGAAGCGTGATCCCAAGAGATAGGAAAATCTGGAAAAGTGGCGCTTGTGACCTTAACAGATCCACTAGTTCATGATGTCTGATGGAAACTCTTGGAATATTAAAATTTTTATATCAAGCACATGGAAATTTTTTTAGTGAAAGAAGGTGAAAGAAGAAAATGTGCTTATATATAATTTTTGTGCTCATACATGAACATACATACATGAGGTTTTTGTCTATTCTTTCATATAAGAAATTATGGGGAAGTGCCTCTAATTTACCAAAGTGCTGATTTCTTAGAGAGCTGCTGTGTTCTGAGTTTCCCAACTAACCTGCTGTGCTATGGGCAACATTGAGAAACCTATCTCTGGGGATTTTCTGGGTCAAATAACTCATAAAGAGCTCAACTGAAAAGACTAAACATGGTTTCATTTCTGTTTGATTTCTTTATTAAAAACCATATCCTGGATGCCCAGCTTTCCTAACTATGCAGTAAAAATTCCTGTCATTTTCCTGGGGAGAAGTAAAATCATCACTGGAGCCAGATTAGACCTTTCACAGATCTTTATCAACATATTTCCAAGTTCCCTTTCAATTCATTTTCCTAAAGATAACATTAGAGATTTAGATTTCTGCTGACAATTCATACTGTGCCCCAGTCTAGTGGGAGATTTAGGGTGGGGTATGACTCACTGACATTCTACTCCAGGTTACCCTCCCTGGTTTCTGTGTGGTACCTACATCCAGCATTTTCCAACAGAAGAGACCCAAGCTCCCAAGACCCCAGTGTGAGCAGTCAGCAGCAGAAAAAAGCAAACACACAGCAGCATGTTGCCTTACAAAAACCCCTTCATATCCATAATGAGGGTTTTGTTGCAAAAACACATTTGTTTGTGGTTTTTAGTCTTTCTAAAATGAAGATTGGATTACTGCTGTTTTGTTTTTTTTTTTTTCCCCAGGAAGCAATGTTTAACCACTGACAAGTTATTTTTCCCTTCACCCTTGCTATGGGAATGCTTTGCTACAAATACACACCTCAGTCTCCCTGCCTCACTCAGATTGCTCTTTAAAACCATGAACTGCATGAGTAAGTAAAACAAATTGAAGTCATAAAATGGAGTCCATGTCTGGCTGGTGAGTGCCAGTCACTGTATCAGCACCTGCTGTCTGCTCCAATGCAGGTTTTTATAGCATTTCCCACACATTGCGAGCATTTGGCTTCTGTGGAATCATCTTCCCAGTCCTGAGCTGCAATGAACCTCCCGCACTCCTCTGCCCAGCTCGCTGCCAGCAGCCCCCAAAACCACCTCTGGTTCTAATGTATGGCTGACAGCAGCTCCATGATTTCTGTACTGTCTTGTGTATTCAAACCAGCACTGACTTGCAAGCCCATGGATTTTTTTTTTTGTCAAGCTACGAATATGTATTAATAAAGTGGAGTTTGGTGCTGCTGAATATAGCAGCAACATTTGCCTCATATTTGTCGCTTTGATTGGATAAAGCTCTGGCAAAGGCCTTTCTGAAATGCATCGCAGACTGTGCTGAGTGAGATGTGAACTGGGCTTTGTTGGTTCGGTGTGCTGGGGCACTGTGACAGATGAAAGAAACATTATCTCACACTGCCAAAGTAATAGCTTTTGCTTATTCCTCAGTGAAAGCATAAGGGCCAAGTCCCCAAACCATTGAAGTCAAGGGAAAGATTCCTGTTGTTTCACACAGCTTTGGATCAAAGCCCCTCTGCAAAGGCACAGATTTTCAGTAGGTTAAAAAGAATTTTATTTTTTTTTTAATCCAAAGAATGAGAGCATGGACATGCTATTTCTAACCCAGCTATGTTGAAATAATGAGAACAGAGAAGTTTAGGGAAAATTCAGATGAAGACATTTGGAAAAATATTTTACTCATCAAAATCCATAGTTTTAGGGTAATGTAACTATTTATGAGTGTGTGGTGAATTTGAGAAAAGGGCTGGGCAAAGGAGCAGTGTGGGGCAAATTTATCTACAAAAATTTGTTAGAAAAATATAATTCAATTTAGAAGTGTTGCATGATGCAATTTAAAAATAATAAAGCAGCACTGCCTTGACCCAAACAGCGTAGTAAATGATCCCCTACCCACAGATGATCCTTTTGCCTCCTTCTCCCGTTTCCCAGCTTAGCCATCAAAGAAAGGCAGGAGTCTGATTACCCAGCTGAGATTGTAAGGAAACGACTCAAACACTGCAGTCACTGTCACCTCCTTTGTGGATGAGCCAGAGGGGTGATCCATGAGTACTCCCATTAACTGGCAGGCTAATAATTGTTGCTGCTTTTTATGAAGAGAAACCCATACGGATGTCTCTGTTTAATCAGACAAAATTCTGAAGGTGCTTTTTGGTTCTTGTGGCTTTCATCTTTGGTGCCAGCCCTCAGCTGGAAAAATTAAGGTGCTTCTTTTTCTGGCTCTCCTGAAAGGCAGATTGGTTATTACACCTGGATGCAAATGGAGCTGTCTGCCTACATTGAGACAAAGAAAATAAGAATGAGCTTCAGTGTAGGAACAAAAGCTCCCTGAGGTTGGAAGGACTGGTTCTGGATATATGTGCAGAGGGCTATATAAGGCAGATATGCCTCTCAATCCTCCAGTTTAACATTCTCAGATAAACTTTCTACCATGGATATTTATACCTTCAGGTCTTTCCACATCCAGTGGTGACAAGGTCTGTGCTTTTATTCTATAGTATGTGAAGACAATTCTTCCTTTTCTGTGTTCTAAACCCTCTGCCTAATAATTGTATTAGGTGCTCTCTAATTCCTGGGTTATGAGCAGTAGTTGTTAAGTTTTCCAGATTGCCTTTACTGCGGTTGAACATGATTGCCAAGCTTAACCTGCCACACGTGCCCCCTTTACCATCCTTTGTCCAAGCAGAAGTCTGACCTGTTTCACAGCTCCTTGGCAGGGGCCATTCCCTACTTGGGCACAGCCATGAGCTTTGATGCTCCCAGTGCTTCCTCTTTTGTGGAGAAAAAAGGGTAGCAGGACTGCATGATATCTAAGATATGACTTGGGATGAAGGAATATGGTTTGGAAAAATGCTGGGATTTTAGTCCTCTCATTTCTTTTCCAAATATTGCTGCTTTTTGATTCCTGATGGTAATTGAGTTGATTTTTTTGAGAACTATGCAGGACAGCCTTACACAGAATTAGCCAATATCCTGTTGTTATACATTCATCCCTGAAGGTGTTTTCTCAATATCCATAACTTCATACATCTTATGACAATATTATCAGCCCAGTACATCACTGGACTCATAAATGGATGCTGGGCTTTTTGTACTCTGGAAATCTAAAGCACGCAGACTTTTTGTCAGAAGTCTAAAGCACATAGACTGGACAGAGGAGGAAGCAAATATGCAAAGGTGTCTCATACTGTCACTCACAGACGTGGGAGTGACAGGCACCATAAACCTACCTGAAAGCTCACCACAGTTAGCAGCATGGTTCAAGATACTTTTATATGGATTTTTAAATTTTTTGAGAAATAAGTATACCTTCTGGTTTCTTTTTAAGCAGTCTGAGAGAACAGTAGAAGTGTATCAATTTCTCTACATAAAATAGCTATCTGTTCAGGAAAAAGTCCTTTAATTTTGTGTTATTTATGCTAACTTAAAATCACAATGAGAATTTTCATTTGACTGAGTATATAAATATGTTTCCTTCAGGAGCAGACATTAGAATGAAAATTGGTATGTATTCACCCAGCTTTAAATGTGATACTGTGAGAGCAGAATACTGCAAAAACCATTTCTCCATCACTGTGGTCATTGTCTTTACTCCTAACCTCACAAAGTAGCTTGATC
The DNA here is from genome assembly GCA_013396955.1 of Regulus satrapa. NCBI lineage: Eukaryota > Metazoa > Chordata > Aves > Passeriformes > Regulidae > Regulus > Regulus satrapa. The sequence continues at coordinate 171,752 of VWZN01021066.1, read as the reverse complement.
TGTGGGGCAGAACTAAGGAGGCCTTTAAACCAACATTGTACCAAGTGTCAGGTGAATGAAAGGCAAAGATCAGACTTTTATTTCTGTGCAAATCCATTGCCAATGACATCAAAAAGCCTGCTCTGGTGTGCTGTGTGTGGAACAGGTGGAGTGCATCCAGGGTATGCAGGGGAAATCACCTTTAGAAGTGTTTCCTTCTTTTCCTCTAGTAACTTGTGGATAATTCCAGCTTGGACTGGTTTGAGAAATCTAAAATAACTAACCTAGGTTTAACTTAACAAGGCAACACCTTGAGGAGCAAACAGGCACCTGAATTTGACTGATACTTTGGATAATTTAATCTCCATGACTCTCTGCCCATTTTTGCCAAGTGAAAGAATGTTCTTTCACTCTATTCAATCCATGAGAAAATTCAGATTGAGAGAAGTGTCATATGTACATCCAGGGAAGGGATCAGATTTCAGTGTCTGGAACTCCACTGCTGTTGGGGATGTCACAGCAAGACAGGCTGAAACTTGGTGTTGCTTAATTTCTGCCTTTGTTGGATTAGACTTCAGTACAATGAAATTGCTTCGGTGAAACAAATGAAGCAAACGCAGAAGCAGCAGGTTCTATTTGTTATCTGCTTTGAGTGTCACCAGTGTATGAGAGAGAAGGTCAAATGTTTTTGAGCAGAGAGAAGAGCTGCATGTATACCTTGCATACCTTGTGTGAGACCTCTGAGTTCTGAGCTCTTGCAGAAATGGGGAAATGCTCTTCTCTTCTGCTTCTCTTTTGTGAGGAGACTGACCCCATAAATGTGCTTTAGCTATCCTCAAGTAAAGCAGGCAGAGGAATGATGAGTTTTCTCTCAGATCCCAGTGGTATTCTGGTGGCGTTTGGGAATGGAGAGGCAAAGATTGTCAAAGATATCAAGGCATACATCCCTCAGAGGATGCTTTGAGGCCTTAAGGATATTTACTGACAGATGTGGAATAATTCAGTTCTGGAAACCTGGGACGTCTTCCAGGCAAGATGGAACCAGTGGGGGGATTTTGAAGACATTCTCCTTTTGCGCTCTGTGAGCCTAAGTCCCCTTGCAGATCAAGGCCTGAAATGCCAGCAGGGATGCCCTGTGGAAGACCTCCAAGGAGTTTAAATCCACTGGAAAATATAATGTGTAACTAGGTGCTTAAAGACTATGTCACACACAGCAAGGACTGGAATTACATGGATAAATTTAAGTTTAGGTGTGCCTATTTTTGAATATAAGCATCATAAATTTTAGTCCTATTGAAAATACTTTGTGTGATTGATGCTGGTTTAGAGGTAGTAGAAAAAGAAATGTTGCTAGTTTTGAACGTAAGCAATATTTATTGTAGTGGCTTTCTATGAGTTGAGTCTTTTCAGGATAGGATCTTCTGGTTAAACAGCAAACATCATGTTCCCTCATGTTTTCATTAAATGTGAGAATATGATTATATCAGTGAGAATAAGGATAACACTGTACAACTCACCAAGTTTAGAGTCCTACAAAAGGCTTTAAAGATAGCAGTACACAGGGGGTGTGGGAATGTGAGGTTTTATTTGTTTTGGACTGAGAGGCTTTTTTCCAACACTTGCCAGCAGGGACACTCCCAGAGTCACAAGACATCTACTGCAAAGTGCTGTCTTGCTTCTGAAGGAGGGGACATTTCAAAGGGGGCACCTATGACAAAGAATAAATATTCACCTCTCACTACTTGCAGAGAAAAAGCTCTTTCCCTTTTTAAATCTACTAGGCAAATAAGAAAAAACTGCCAGAAAGACAATTTTCCTAGGAAACAGATTGCTGGAGAAAGGATGCAACAATTTAAAGCACATCTACTACACCTGAGCTGAGTTGTGTCACCTCTAAATGTGTTAGAATAATGCACTCTCACCCACCCCATCATGTGATTATGAGTATTAATGGGACCTTCTAGGGCGCATTCACGGGGAAATGCACTGTATCTCTCTGTATTTTCCTTCACTGTGACACTGACTGGGCACACTGTGGGCTTTATTGGCAACAGCTCTTCTTCATTTGAGATGTGTAAAGCTATATTTACAGTAAAATTGTTTTAATTACCCATAAAAAAGTGATAAAATGGGAGGAAAGAAAGGGATGATCCATAATTGCCTATTGTTGTCTCTGATCAGCAGGAATTCCCTCAGTTTCCTGAGAATTGTTCCCCAAAGGAATGAAATGTATATAAATATGCAAGATGAGTTTTAATTACTGAAAATGCATCAAAAGCAGTATATGTTTCCATGACTAAAGCTTTTCCTGCAGTCATGATAAGCATCCCACAGAAAAATGGGCCACTAATTAGTGAAGAAAATAAATTATAATCATGCATGGTAAAATCCATGCTAATAGAGTTGGAACGTGCCAGAGTTAATTTTGTAAGAAACGGCATTTTAGGACTTGGGCTGCATCATAAACTTCAAATGAACAAGGGTGAGCTAAGTCCTCTCTACTGACCATTGCTCTCAGCAAAACAAAAGTAAATCCTGCCCTGTTGCTGTAGTGGGAGATTTAGAACTAGGTTTTAAGGTATATGAAGAACTTGCTGCTCCTGGTGAGGAGGGCATCCAAATATATCTGTTTTTCTGGTGGAAACTGGCTGGAGCCACTGGAGCCAAATCCCTTCCATCTGGAGCAGATGAGAAGTCTCCTGTAATTTTTATACAGAAAGGGAAAAAATCTCCCAATAGTCAAACATTCCCAAATCTTTGTAAGATAAGAAGGTGTGTTTGCCCTAATTTGGAACAGGAGTGATTTCTTTGAGAGCATATAAAAATCTTTAGGTCCGAGAAATTGTTTCCCACGTCTCTATTTATGAATTTATTTCCAGATATAAAGCAATATTGTGTCTCTGGGTATTCTGGGAATGTGGTATCACTCTCAAAATGTTCCTTTTTATAGCTTTGTTTTCATGAGTTTTCCTTGTATTTTGTAGCTGATTAGTTTAGATTGATGCAATTAGTGTAATTAAGTGTAATTATGAATTTTGGTGCAAATTCATGTAATCATATATTTACAATGTGTAATTAGGTAATTACAATATGTAATTTGCAATATAAAATGTAATTTCATTACACAATGTTGATTAAATTTCATATAAAAAAAGATGTCCTGGTGCATGGAATGGATGATCTCAAAAGTTCATTCTTTTGGAATATCTTTAGGAAGTCCTTTCCAAATTATCCAACCCCTTCTATTTCCCATATGGAACCAGAACCCTGCAAAAATCTGATTTTGTAAAGCAAATATATTTCCTCGTCTCACTGTAGCCAGCTGAAAAAAAAATGCCCTCATCCTCCACCTACATTTTCCGCCCTCTTTTCAATGTACAGACTTTAAAAGAAAAACAGACAAAAAGAGCTCCAATAAAACATGCCAACAATTTGCAGCAGCAGCAAAAGAGCAGTAACAAAGAGATTTATGTTCTGGAATTGTAAGGATTTGTGCTCTGTTTTATCGAATCCATTTTTCTATGTAATATTTAGTCTCCAAGCAGGGCATTTAAAATTCAGCAATTAAATGCCTTTATATGTCGATGCATCTCTGAGGACCAAAGATGTAGTAAATGGATTCTGCATGTGGATACTTTGAGGATGTCTTCTGGGAAATGAAATCTCCATTTCAGCATCAGCAGTAAATATTAAGTGAACACCTTCATGGTCGTCTGTGGTGTGTTCAGAGAGACTGTTCATCCCTGTGGATGAAGACTAAAGGAATTCCTGTTGCGTTTGACACACATCTCAAAATACTGAGTTTATTGGTCAATGGCTGTCATGATAGAAAGGAAAGTCACTCTCACGCTAACCTAGCAAACTATCTGTGGTCTCAACCTCAGCATGCAAAAAATTTAACTCCTGGGATATGGCAATATTTCAGCAGGCATTTCCCTCCATCTGTAGCACCAAAAGGCTCTTTAAAAACGTCTCAGTCTCTCATTAAGGTGTCTTTAAGCCATTATACTCCAAAGTCGTAGCAGAAACCTCAATCATCTTAACAAATTATTATTGCTTGGGCAGTGCCACAGCCCCATTTCTCCTGAACCATGAAACTACGAAGCTCCACATGCTGAAGCTGGTTGTTCTCTTGGAGAAAATGTGGCTTAATGTTTATTTTGGTCAAGTCACCCCCTATTAATGGTAAATAATCAAAAAGACAGCAAGGCACTATAACATTTAATTTTAAATCTAATGCTGCCAGCTTAGAAGAGGAACAAGGGGAGATGGTTTCTTCCATGCAATGAAACATCTTCCCCAAAACTACAAAGGTTCTGTAGTGAAGGAGCAAAGGGTTTCATGTGCCCAAAAGGGGCTGTGAGGTGCTGTTCAGAGTCTTGAGAGACTTTGGCCACCAACCAGATTCTGGTGCTAAACCCTCAGTGTAAGCCAGGGTATGTTGGGGAAACGTCACTGCATCCTTGCTATAAGGTGATATGATTCCAAGCAGGCACAAAGCCAGAAGCAGAGCCTGAAGAGGGGCCATGTCATTTGCTGCTCCATGTTGACAGATTTCCACTGCAATCAACACCTTGGCACAGCAAGCACTTTCCTGAGCTACAGATGAGAGCACTACATCTAATCTGACTACAAATCCTGCTTGACTTGCTGAGGGAAATAGGTCTCAAGTTTCCAATAACTGCACTGTGAAACACTCCGAGGAAATACCTTTCTCCAATGCTTTCCAAAGAGTGCGCTCTTCTCTATCCTTGGAACAGAGGTTTGAGCAGAATCTAGTCTTGACTTTTATTAGGGCTGAAAGTGAAGTAGGAGCAGGACCATAAGCAGAGAATAAGAACTGCTGAAAAGAGAGGGATACTCATTAGTGGGGGCACTCTGTTCCATGAAGCTCTTTGGAAAAACAAGATAACTCACAAAACTCTCACTGATGCACAAGGAATTTGTGTCACTGGTTTCCATTAATGCCTGTGAAGATTACCCCTGAAAATATCCACTGCAGAGATGGAAGAGTAAATTGTGTAGCTCTGCTATGAAAGAAATGTGGATGTTACCAAATATGGGACAGGTTTGTGCATAGATCCTGTAAAAACCATTCTGTGATGTCTGGATGTGAAGCAAGTCAAAGGTTTAGGTGATAAGAGGATTTGGAATACAAATAAATACATGCAATTGAAATAAAGGGGAAAAGCACATCTTTTGACAGCAGAAGTACATGCTAAGATAGGAACAACCAGAACCAGGAATTGTTTTTTCAAGATACAATACAGTCCTTCAAAATGTCTGTCAAGAAAATAAGATTATCAGGATGGTTTTATCATTAGAAGAAAAGGAATATTAAAATACCTCAGTTAGATCTGAATAAAAAAAAAAAGAGATAAATTTAAAGTAAACTGGCATGGAGTTTATCCATGGTTGGGTTTGCAGTAATAAAGTCAGTGAGGGTATAAGCTGTGTGATTTACAGGCAGTAAGCTTCTGTAAAATTTACAAACTGCTGTTATAAAATGTCACTTTTTATGATGCATTCCTCTCAGCCTGCCTATATAAAGGATGCTGCAATAGAAAGAGTAGCAAAGGCAAAGTAGTTTTCTCTTCTACCTAGCCAGCTGCCTTTTTTTGCTTTTACAGCAGTAGCAGATATCTATCATCTGATGACCCTGCACTGAGTTTTTTCTCATTAGTTTTTCTTTTTGTGTATATACACTGCTGGCCTTGCCATTGTTAATAGAAAATTTAGGGTGGTTTAAATGAGAGTTTATTGTAATATGCTCATGGATGAGTAGAGGACTACTCCCACACTCATAATTGTTTATATAAAAAAAGGCCTTATGATAGAGTTGGGTAATTTTTTTTTCCTGCTTTGATTTAATTGCTTGGTCTATAGCTCTGCAAAACTTAGGTGTGATAGGCCAAATTTAAACTTTTTGTTGATGCTCTGAGTTTCTCCAGAAGCTGACCTCGGGAACTCAGCATCCATTTCCAACCTGACTAGTTGAATCTAGAAAACCTCAGAGAATGCCCCTAAAGGTGCCAAATCTGTTACAAGGCTTTGCTGGCAGGGTGACTGGCCATTTTCACTGCACCTTTCCAGCAAGTTCAGGTGTCACTGTTAGGGATAATTTTGGCTGGTATTATCAAGTTTCTGTTCATCCTGGCCAGCAGATGTCTAGGCTGAGCTCCTCAACTGGTGATCTGTGGTGACTGAGCTCCTTTGAAGTCACAGCCTAGTCCCTACTTCATGGCAGAAACACCCAACATATTCCTCACGTTTTCTGTGCTGACTGAGGGTGTAATTCCTGCCCAGTTTCACCTCCAGGTGAAAACTCAGATATTATTTTGCTGGGCTCTTTGCAGCCCAGTGTGAGTGACACAGTTACCTCTGACCTAAGAGTAAAACCCTGATACTATTCTTTCAGTGCTAACAAAGAAGAAACACTCTCTGAATTAAGATTTTAACAGGGCTGTATTCTGGAAGCTCAGGAAAATAAATCAATAATGGTGGTGATAAAACTGCAGTTTAATGGTAGCTGTTATAGTAAAACAATAGTCAGTGCACAACCATTTTACTACCCTATGGCAATGGTTCCTACAGTTTACTCTGACAGATTTATGGTTACCTTCATTTAATAATTTACTTCTCTTTGGCAGAACCGACATGATTATAAGTTTAAAATAAGTTCTTTTTAATTTTACTGCTCAAAATCTAATAGAGTATATATCTACTGCCTCCCTAGGAAAATATTTGAATTTCAAACTGTTCACAAGCAGAAAAACAAATAAGTACCATTTAGGAACCACCTCTTTTGAAGGAAATTGGATGAATCTCATCAAACTCAGCAGAGAAATGTGTCTGAGAGTATGCAGGAGTGAGAGTTCTGTGTCTGTGAACCTGCCAGTAAACTCCAAGAGTGTTGTGCAATGAATAACAACCAGCAAACTGGTTTTAATTTCTCTTAGAGATGTATTGCAGTAAATCAGATCTGGAAGTTAGGAGAGTTCTGGCATATGGGAGAATCTGGAATGTCCTGGAAGGAGCAGTTTCATGTTAAGTTTATAAAGAAAATACAGACCAAGGGTCATATCAGTACAACCCCACAGTTTCTGATATCAGGGAAGACTGTGGGAGATCCCCAGAGAGTGGGATCATTTTTCAGCACTGACTTTTGTGAAGATACTATGATTTGAGGTGGATTGAGTATGAGCTAGACAGCTACATGAGCAGGACCTTGTATGGAAGAGGGACAGTGAATAAATGCAGTAAAATCAAGTGATGTTAAAAAAAAGAGAAAAATTAGGAAATCAAAATGGGTGGGCTTTTAATGAAGACTTTTGAGAAGCTTTTTGAATGAGAACTTCAGCATTATGTGTTCCTCCTGTTGATATCAATAATAAATTTTCAGGCAGTGAAGGCTGGACTTTTCAGGCTGTCATGCACACGAAGTGCTTCTTCTCAGATTATACTTCAGGGGCTGCGCTGGTGCCTTTCTCTGCAAAGATCAGGCTGACAAGAACTTCAGAGGAAAGGATGTGTCCTGTGGGGAAGGTGACAAAGGTTGGAGGCTGAAAGGTCCCAAAAAAAGAAAATCGTGTGCATCTCTTGGCATTAGCAGTTGGTGTTTCTTCCTGCACTATCCAGATTTCCTTGGATTTTAAGCTTTTGTGATATGTTTTGTTCCTGGCAGTTGGATTTGAATGTGAACACTGAAAGCCAGAAACATGTTAAGTCTTCTAAAAGGGCTTACAGTAATTTGTGGAGGAGCCAGGTGAGTTTATAAAATACAAGATTAATACTGCTGCACCACAGATTAGGTGGCTTAAATCAGGATTGCAATGAGGCTCTATGTCAGGACTAAAAATAGAGAACAGGCCTATGGGTCCCTTTTGCATGAAGCCATTCTTTCCTCTATGAATTTGCTGGCCTGATCCTGTTGAAATAAATCCCAACAATTCCACGGATTTTAATGACTCAGAACAGACCATGAACACCTGCTCTTTCAGGTCTGTCTCCTGCACTAATATCTAGTTTGGATTTCCTTCCGCAGCATATGTTAAATGCTTGATAATAAAATACATGAGCAAATCCAGCATTTTTTCAATGTAATAACATAAATTAATGATACATAGATCAACAGAACTATATTATCTCATCAGCAAGCACAAAAAGTTGGCACTTCAAAGTGAAAAATATTTAGTACAAAAACATATTGTATCCAGTTAGAAAGGCAAAGAAAAAAAAAACAACAACTTGATATATGTTGGAGCATTTTGTCTCTGTATAGAGCTGCTCTACCAAAAGTCCTTGAACACTGGCTACCCTCCTTCAGCAAAAAAGGACATAGCACATGTCTTTTTACAATCAAGTCTCTTTCCTTCCAGGTTTCTGCTATCTTGAGAACTAAATAATATTAAATTGCACCAGAAAAACTGAACTTGAAGCAAACTTTCTTCTATGTTATTTGGGACTGAACAACTGCAAAGACATTTGTATCTGATTTGTATCTGATATAATTGCTTTATATTTGCATTTCACCTGCTTATCCTACTTTTTAAGTCTCCTTCCTGTAAAAGGAGAAATTGGACAATTAGAATGCCTGTCCAAAACCAAATACTGAGTATCTGTGCAATATGTACATGCCTGCACATTATTTTTCTACAGGTTCTCCATATCTTCAGTGCACAGGAGAAAGGTCCTCAAGGAATGAGTGGATGTTTGTTAGTTCTGTTTTACTCATTGTTTCCTGAGCAGCCCCATGAACTACTTGCAAACACCAGTCAAACCTTACTCAGGAAACAATTGTTATTTTCCTCCTGGGCTCTCCTTTAATGTTCATTGCTTCAGTACCTAAATACTTCACAAATATAAAGGTACTTATTTTTATAACATTCACCTGGACATGCAATAACTCCACTTTAATGGTAATGAAACGCAATTCAGGGAAAGAGATTAAAAATATCCCAATCTGCATACCCGGATGGAGGTATGGGAGTTAGGTTTTCAGCACAACCAGACTTTCGCTCTCAGCTGGAGCTGCACAAGCTTCAGCATTCTGTCAGCATGGCTCCTGTGTCTTTCTAGGCACCTGGGGGTGCTCTCATTGCCAGTGCCTCTGGCAATCTGCTTTTTAACAAGGCAGGGAGGCTGGAGCCCTTCTAGGTCTAAAAATTGGGTGTTTAGATGCCTTGAGCTCATCATGTAGGTGGAGATATCTCACAGCTTTGTGCATCCCTGCTCCTCCTGCAGGAGAAGAAGGAATAAACAGTCTGTGCTTTTCCTTGATGCTGCAGTAGTGTGTGGCTGCTCAGTTTCCATCTGTTTTGTGACTCATCTCCAGATAAAACTGGGATAATCTGGGAATATTTGAGAGGAGTTACAATCAATACACAAAGGTAATGGAGAGCCTGCATTTGGCCTGGATCAAGGCATCAAGGCACCTGTGTGTGATTTTGGAGATGGTGCAAATAGTTTTTATAGGCACATCTTGCAGATAGATCAGCTCTTGTCAAGCAGCATGTTGGAATTTCAGGAATGCCTCTTGCTATGTGCCTTCCTTTTATACAGTGTTCAGTGCTCAGTGAGGGTTTCCAGGTGGCTGGATCCCTCATAACCATTGCAAGGTCCTTTTGCAAATAAACTGCTTGGAGATGCTGCTGAAACCACAAAGAAATCTGCAGCCTGATATGGTTTTTGCATGATTGTGGGCTGCAGAAAAACCAGAGATGGGACTATTCAGAGTTGTCACCGCTCTGGAAGTAACCTCTCCATCAGAGCTCTGGGTTAAAACTTAGCAAATAAAATTTGTAATGCATAAGATCCATTCTGATTACAGGAATTTCCTCAACAGCTGTTGCGCAACCACAGTGACACACATTCCCATCAGTTATCAACCCAACGTGGATTTTGGACTGTGAAATCAGGCAGAATCACAGGACCAGGTGGAATGGCCTCAGGCCAGTTTCTGCAGCCCAGTGAGCCTCACAAGGGCTCTGAAGTAATTTCTGGGAGCCTTTGAATGACTTGCACACAGGATATATTAAATATGCCTTAGGGGAGAAAGGCAAAAGACTGAATTATTCTAAGACCTGCAGAAGTAATATTCAAATGTCTAAGGAGTGCTCTGGTGTCCTGAATTGAACCAGAGAATGGGATCAGTTCTATCATGGCTGATGGCTCTCAGACACTAGCTAAACTTTCCCTCTTGCTCCTACACAGGAAAACCATTTTCTTAGCTTAGATGGGATGGAGGGAACTACCTGAATAGCAGCAATATTTGCACAGGGCAGCAAGAACACTTGCTCACTATATTCTGTGATCATCCATTCCTCCAAATAAATAAGATGGAAGTGGAATTAAGGTACTTTAGGAAATAGACTGGTGGTTCTGAAGATTATATGAAAACCTCTGTCTCAAATATAATCTATTCAAGAGGTAAGCACTTTTTCCCCCCAAGAATGGGATTTTGCTAACCTTTCATCCTAACAGGTGAAAGGAACAGCTGCTTCTAGTGGTGCCAGAGGAATTAGTCAAATGTTTGGTTAGTTGCCTTCTGAAGAAGCCCCTGTGAGACATCAGTGGTCACCCAAGAAAAATTTAATTTTTACAGTTATCAATGAGAATATGGACTGAACTTGTGAAAAGATACAGCTTAAAAACCCACGTAATTATCTGATAAGTTAAAAGGATAGAGGAAATAGACATTGGGATGACAACCAATGAGGATTTAGTATGAAAGGCAGTTACTTCTAAGACAGAAATAATAAACATCAAAATTCAATTTTAGTATCCTGAGACTGTCAGCCTTTTTCCTGACTATAAAACCATTCTACATATCCTTGATGTAATTTTTTAGGGTTAGAGGTAGTTTCTACCTCTAATGTGGTTACTATCACAAAGTTTACTGTCACAAAGTTACACAGCAATGACATGTTTTCACTGTAGAGGATTTTCATCTGAAATTATTTATTTGCTGAGTTACAAACCACAAAAATTGATCAGATCAGGGAAAGTGGAGAAGTACTAACGCAGATAGCTCTGCCAGGTGGGTTCAGTCTGGGATGAATTTGAGGGTCATCAAGAAAAATCCCTTGAGTTTCAGACTTGGGGCAGCAAGATCCATCCTCTGGAGGGTGTGGTAAGGGGGTTTATCCTACAGAATGGATGTTTAGTACAGGCTAAGAAAAGAAACCAACTCCCAGTATGAGGAGAGCAGGCGGTGCCTGGATATGTACCCATCTGTCAGCTCATGGAGATGGGAGCAGATATGTGGTGGTTCTTGTGTAGTTTCAGCCCACTTGTATGGTGAGTAAAGAAGTGTCTTCCCTCCAGCTGGGCTTGGCAAGAGAATCCATGTACACTTCAACTCACAGTCAGTGTCAAGAAATATGCATGTGGAAATCCAGGACATGGTACCTTTGGCAATGATAGGTGGAGAAATGTGTGGGTGACAATCCTGTTTTTTCATGAGCACTGCAGAAAAATGTGTTGTGCCATATTTCAGTAATGATTTACATGGCATCAGCATTCCTGGATTTTTGCAGCCATGGCATTACTGAAATGAGAGGGCTTTTCTGTCAATGTATTCTTAAATGTTTTTTCCCCAGTCTTGGCTATGTGTCTGCAGATTTTGTGTTGATTTCAGACAATTCAGTCTCACTGTCTCCTGTTACCTTTGTGTAACAGAACAGCTACCTTAAACTGAGTAAATTCTGACTTCTGGCTGGGTAATTTAAAATTCTCAAATGGGAAGACTGGGAGATAGCATTTGCTAAATAATTAATCACATATGATCTTGTTTGCAGGCTGAATGTTTTTCTTGTGGGGAAAAATGTATGCTTTCATGAAGAACAATTCTTTTGCACTAATCTGTCCAGACAAAACTTTTGTAGCCAATATCAAACATCATGGGAAATCAACATGGCTGCAATGAATAGCTGTTAAGAATATAAATGAGGGTGTTTAAGGGTTTTTTTGAGTTATCTGAAATCCAAGCTGAATGCAGCAGCAACCCTCAAAGAATGATTTTTTTTTTTAATAGAAATAATTCACTGTGTACAAAACCTATGCTTTATTTCTATTTAGCTTTGGATTGCTCAAGTTTATTTTTCTGGTGTTTGGGAGGTGTGGAAGCAAAATATTGGCCCTATTTTTGCAAGCAGAGATGAAATTTTGGGAGTGGTGGGAGAGCTTGACTTAAGCCGTGATTTCTTCCAGAGAGCTTGAACCATGACAGCTTTTGGTCTCCTGCTCTCTCCTCTCACCCCTGAAAAAGGCAGAAAGCAGGAAGAGTATTTTATGAACAGGCAGGGGAGGCCAAGGACTCGTTTGTACACTGTGATCCTGCTGAGGGGAGGCAGCCATGGCTCTGAACAGCTCTGGGCAAGAGCTCAGGTTACACTCTTCCACTCCTCCAAATCGTGTGGCACACCTTGCAGTGCGAACAGGCAAACCAAAAAGAGCGAAGCAATATGCTGCCCTTCCTCAAAGATCTTATCAGCTCATACAAGGGATTTCAAATACCTTTGGGAGTTTTTACTGGTACTCCAACTTGCTATTCTCTTCACATACCCCTTCAGTCTCCCAAACAGCATCTTAGAGATCTGAACATCAGAGCCCCCTGGACCTCCTGCTAGCATAGTAAGATTTGTCTCCTGTTTATTTGAGTGTGACTCTGCATGTTTAGAGCATTGAGCCTGGGAGCAGGGGGCAAGGGGAGCTGATGTCAGGCTGAAGTACTCTTTTCCTTGCTAAACTGCTGGGATTTATATTATAAATTAATTATAATTGGCACCTTAAAATTTCAAAGCATCTTTCAGAATTGCTTCCACTCCATTACAATAATTATTGCTGTACAATATGAGGAAATGAGGAAAATGAGAAACATCACATTCAAGAATTCTTGGTGTAGCTCACTTGATGAGGACATGTATTCAAAGACTAAAAGAACAATAAATGGAGTTATTCCTCTGAAGGCATTGAAATTCATTTGAGCTGATGGCCTCAAATGTATGTTTGTCAAATATAGGTAATGTTCAGTTGTACTGTAAATCACAGACTACCAGAGCTTGTGCATACTGATGTTTCATGAAAAGGATGTGCTAATACTGCTTCTGCCTGATTTTGTCAGCTCTATTTAGCCTCATATTGGTTGTCTATCTAATAGTGGACTGAACCTGTATAATTTAATGTGCTTTTCCTTATTAAATGTAGATTTGGTTTGGCTTGTGGCAGAAGTGTGAGAACAGGTCAGGCAGAAGAAGCTGTCTCAGAACCTGAAGGCTTAAGATAATTTCACTTTTTCTTGGCTTTTATAAAAAATTAGGCAGTCTATTATTTTGGTCTGTTCTTATAGTCCTAAAAAGGGGGTGAGATATTACAAGCTAATATTACAAATCAGGGCCTTAACCATCCCCTGAAATGATTGTGATTTTGATAACACATAAAACATTTAATTAAAAGGTTTAAGATTTATACAATCCTCAAATAGGGAGACTGTTTCCAGTTTTTAATCACCTTTTTTTGAATTAGAAATGGAAAAGTCTATGGGAGTTTATTTTCACTGAAATAAATATTTCTCCTGGGTGGTTATTCTAGGGGCTCAGAAATTGACTGGGCTTCTCTAGAGTGTTGACAGAGAGTTTGTGTAATCTTATAAAATCAATGGGATTAATAACTAGGGTTGAGCTTTGTTCCCTATCAGTAACCTCCAGCATAGGCTGAAGCCTCCTGCAGCCTCCAAAGGGACTATTGGCCATGAAGAGGCAGTGTTTGACTACCTGAATCACTGGTGTAGCATTTGTTCCACTTCTTTTTGGCCTGTATTTAAATGCCATGTCTGCTGAAATGTCTTTTCCCAGTGTACTACTGGGGCTGGATCGAGCTGTCCCTCCCCAGATGAGCCCTTAGAGGTGTTTGGGTGAGGCCCAACCAGAGCTGAAACACACAGAGGGGAGATCTGGTAGGCACGGCAAGGTGCTCAGACAACTAAAATTTTCCAGTCCACAAGCTGAATAAGTGTATCCATCCTTTTGGAAACAGCCTAGGAGGCTGGTGAAAAGAACTGGTAGTGCTAAAAAAGAATTAAATAACCTAGAAATGCAGCTTTGACTACCAAGGGAAATATTCAATTTTGATTTTTGAAAAAAAAGTTGTTACTCGGTATAATTTTGCCTGAAGTTTTCTCAGACTTTTTCTGGTCTCAGTAGAAGGTATGTAGGAAAATTAGGTTCTGTCCAAGGATATGAGTTTGTCTGAAGGCCATTTATGAGAGTGCATGTAATTAAGAAAGCACTGGGTTCCTTCTTTATGGCCTTCTGCCTTTTACTACCACAAAGGAAAAACAGAGATATGTTTATGTTGCCTTGGAAGGCTGACCTGGAACAGAGACTAGACAGAGTAAAAGAATAAAATATATATTTTTAAAAGGCCTCAGTGGATACAACTTGGGCAATTCAAGAGCCCAGGCGGGGCTACACCCAAGATGTACTCAAAGTGATCCAAAATGGACAACCAGTAACAAGGTCTCACATTTTTATAAGTTTGGGTCCATTAGCATATTTGACAATTGTCCAATTGAAGCTTCAGGTTATAAAGTTCCATCCTCCTTGTTTTTCTCTTCACCGTTGTTTGTACTTCTTTGGCCTGAAATCTGCATCAGTCATCCTTGGTCCCAGAAGAGGGAAGGAATTGTTTTGTCTGTCTACTCTGTGAAGAGAGCTTACCACTCTCCAGTATGAAACCTAGAACTACACTAAACAACATGGACTCTGAAAAATATAGAAGCTAAAATGTAAGGCATCATTTATTTATGAGATACATTTAGCATTTGGGGTTTTCATATGTCAAAACTATGAAAAAAAGAGAATGCAGAGAGGGACTAGACCACATTACCCTCTGCAAGTCCTGCAGTATTTTCTTCCACAGAAAGTGCTCCTTAGCTCAGTTTCTTGGGTTCATCAGTTCAGCTGTATGACAAAACTTTGTGGGAGGTATCCCTAAAGGAATTTGGTTTTGACAGCAACCTACAATAAAATGAGGAATGTCAGTGAGATGGTCTCTGAACTATCAGAGATAATTAGGGATACAAATCTCTTTTTTTAAAAATTTTTCTTTTTTCTTTTTCAACATATAATTGGTTTATAATTTCAACATTCTCAAGCATTTTAAACATCCACCCTAATGCTAATTGACTCACAGTTGGGTAACATGATGAGCAGATGCCACTTACCTGTTCCTTGGCACCTCCAGCAGATACCACCTGCCTTCTACAAGGCATCATAAACAGATTCAACCTGTTCATTGGCAATGTGAGAGAAAAACGTCTTCTATATTCCTGGAAAAATGGGGAATTGCCACTTGCCCTCTGCTTATTATCTTGAGCAAAGAGCTGGCACATACTTTCTGCCTTGTGTCAGCAGGAGAAATCAGAGATTGCCATTTATTTCAGATGCACTCTCACCTTTAGGTGTACATGATGACTCATTTGTAAAGAACAAGTAGTTGTAGAAGAATTAATCCCAGCAATAACAGTAGTGCTGTATTCATGCCTGGAAGCCCAGTCTCAGATATGTTCACTAGGCTGCTGGATTTTTCCGTAAGTAAAAGTTCAGGAAAGGTGCCAGCTGAGATTAAGTAGTTTGTCCTCATTTAACTTGGCTTGAGAATTGAATTTATGGTGGTGTTGTACAAAGCTTGAAGGATCTCTGAGTGTTTTGGTTAGGAGTTCTATTTTGCTTTCTCCCTCAAGCAGCAGATCAACTGGTGGCCAAATAAGGAGTTCAGGCTGCAGAGAATACAAATATTGGCTGGTATGAGCCACTGGTAGCTCCTTGGCAGCAAATGAAACCTGGAGAATTTGTTCATGCTGGAATTAAAAGTTTGGACAGATATAACCCTAAAAGTCTGGTGAACAAACCAGAGTGTCCTGGCTGTGTTCTAGCGGTCCTGTGAAATGAAGTGAGAAGGACAGAATTCATTAGGGATTTTTCTGAGTGAAAGATCCTTGGTTTCATTCTCATCCATGTAAAGTATGCAAAATGGGAAAGCACTGCCCATTATTTATATCTTGCAGGTATCACTCTCTGGTGCTGTGGCAGAGAAAATTTTCTTAACCAATCCCTTAGGCTATGTATTTCATTTTGTCTTTCTCCACACTCTCCCTTTGCTGTCAAGCAGTAGATACACTTGTTCTGTGTCCTCACTTCAGCGAATGACAGCTCTTACCCTTAAGTAGTATCTCTCATTAAGATGTCACTCCTGCCTCTCCTGCCCAAGGCAGCAGTCTCCAATACCTTTCCCTTGTTGGTGCTGCAAATGCTTCCCTGTCTTCTCCCATGCTGCCTTTCATTCTTGAATACACTTCCTGTAAAAATTCAACCTCCTGCCCCCTCCCCCCCATTATTTTCCTTTAAATCCTTTTTTAAAAGTTCCTCTAGGCCATGTTGCCCACAAGAAACTCTTTGATAACCGACCCCTGGGTGTAGAGACCATGGCTCCTTGCAATGACCTCAGCATTTTCTCCCAGCAGGTGACACAATTTTCTGCACTGCCTTCATTTCTTCTCCTGTATGAGTAGTGGAATTTTGATATGACCTGGGCTGGATAGAGCTCCTGCAGACTTGGAGCAGATGCTGCAGAAGTATTTGCCTCCTGGAGAGGTCAGAAGATGCTCTCCTGGGCAGCACCAGAGCCTAAACCAGAGTGGCAGCCCAGAGGTATGGCAAGCATACCCCTTGTTTGAGTCAGGACAAAACCATATTAAATTGTTTTCTTCTGTTGCCAAGTTAAAGCTCAGTTCCAACTTTGCACTTCTACGCAGCTGCTATAATTAGTTGGGCCCTCTAAACTACTGATGACACTTTCATTGTAAACATTCATGATGCTGGGAGAGCAATGTTAAGCTGTGCAATGAGTATCCAGCAAGCCATGCGGGCAACAAGATGCAGCTAATACTGAATTTCTGAGGATGCAGGCATCTATTTGAGCAAGCTCTTGGGCACATCAAACTGTCACATAAGATTTCTGTGATGAGTTGGCATGAAATTCAAATAATGGGCAACTATTGGTTTCTAGTCTGCTGACAATTTATTTGGAATCACTCTGAGCCTCTACTGCAGGCTACTCCTTTAGCTTAACATGACCTGACAGACAGTAATCAGCGCTGTGCTTCATGACACAAAACATCACACAGTGCCTCTGAAGAGAGAAGGGGGCAGTCCTGGGGGTAGGAATGCTTTTTAAAGGTTTTATAGGGAAAGAGGAGTCTTTATTCACAAATGCTCAGGATGGAGGCACTTGACTTTAATTTTCTTCTATACCCTCAAGAAACTGGTGATGTGCTTCTAAAGCAAAAATTACCACCAGTATACCATCCTGCACCATGGGTGATGCTTGGGACAGTGGGATATTCAATGATGCAATCAATTGCTTGCCTTGTGGCAGCACAGTGACACCCTCGGCCCGCTTGGCAACTACTCCTGGGGCATTACACACCGGCATGCACCAAGAGCAGCAATTCCCAAGGCTGGCCAAAGTGAAACCTGCCTCCAGTGCCTTTTTCTGCAATACAAATGTAAATTGCACTTAAACTCTCCTTCCTAATTTAATTAGGAAATAATATAAATCACACCTTTCTTTCCAGGTCAGAACTGCATGTACTGCATTAGGAAAAGACCGTGCCCAGAAGCATAGTTTGGCACAACCATCTCCTTTGCACATGAAATATGTAGCTGCATTTCAGGCTTCATTATAATTTATCTTGCTCTTCCCTTCTCTGTTTCTTTCCCCCCATATATTAGGTCCTAAAGAGCCTGCAAACTCACACTGCTTAATAAGTGATAAAACTTTTTGCTACACTCTTTTACAAGTGAGTTTCAAATTAGATCAAATAAGGAATTTAGCTGACTCTGCTCAGTATCTCAGTGAGCTTGGGTTCTCTCAGAAGGTCTGTACCTATAAATACCACATTTCTGCAAGCTCAGTAGCAAAGCATAGACATGCAAATGTGAGCTGGACTCCCCAAACTTGGCAGTGGCAAGCATACCAGCTGCATTTGCAGGCAGTTGCATTGCACAGTGAATAGGCACTTTGGAGCAGCTCCACTTGAAATTATCTGGGAAAGTCATAACCCCTCTGCCTGACCACTGTGCCAGTAAAGATGTTGGTGGATCCCTGGAAAGAATGAGTGTGTCTTTTCCAATTCCACCACAGCTGTGGAACAGAAAGGCACACCACTTTTTTTGGCCAAGGAAGCACCAGCAGTTTGGTGGGGAGGGGTCAGGGTGTGATTAGAGCAAGGAAAGTGCAGTGTCAGTGGCCCTGCACGCAAAAGGCTGTGGGGCTGTAGGAGGGACAGAATGCTCTGCATTCAGCAGCTGTGCTGCTCTGTCTGTGCAGGACATGGTAGCCTTCAGGTCTGGGGGTGTTGGGTCATGATTGGTTCATTTCAAAAGCAGGATCATGGTAAAGTGATAAGGGAATCCAGAGGCATCATTCCAACTCAGTGGAATTAAGGTTTTATGTGGATTTACATTCATTTACCAATTTCTGATTTTCAAGACATGTGTTTTCCTGAATTTAAAAGTTCTATCAACCAACCTCAGTTCTTTGCAAATCAATCCCTCTTTCTCTCTGGTGGGAATGAAATCATTATTTATAAGAGTTAGGATTATACAGGGAGCTGTAATTACTATCCATATTTTCAGTTCATGCTACCGCAGGGGTGAAAGGTCCATGTAATTTTAGAGTGTTCTCCACGTTCTTTCTGTTTGTACTTTCCTGATAGTGAAACCTGTACTAAAATCCTCTACAGACTGGTTTCTTAATTTGAAAAGTCCTGACTGTTTTACTCTATGACAGTGGTGATAACTTTGACTTTGAGTTATGACTTTGTGCACTTGATGCAAGTCTCTCTCTGCCTGTCTCTTGCAGCCCCTTCCTGTCCCTTTTTCCCTGACACCAAGAGCTGATCCCTGGCTAGGGGAGTTCAGCTGCTGCTGAGAGCAGCTCTTGTTTTTCTTTCCTGACAGGGATGTGCCAGAGCTAAGGTGAATGCTGGGGGATTAAGTCTCTAATTAGGAACATGATTTCAGTGTGCAACTCAGTCAGGGATTTTCCAGATCTAAGTCTGTGGGGTGGCAAGGATGGGGCTCAGGGGCCTTCCAAGGGCAGGGACAGAACACATACAGCACATGCAGGACATGTCACATGAATGTTCTTTCCCAAGTCCAGTTCACAAAAAGGAACAGAAGCCCCCTGGGATTCAATCCCCTGTGGGATTCCTTAGGTCCAAGATCTTACAAGAATCCCCCATCCTTTTCTTTTTCAGTTAGAGGAAAGTAGAGCACAAAAGTTGCTGTGCTGCTATTCTTCCTATCTTGCTTGGCTCCCTACCCTCACATTGTTTGTAAGCTATTCTTACCCTTATGTGCCCCTCTACTCTTCATGTGAGTCCTCTGAGTTTTTCAACATGTCACACATCCCATTTTTCTCCTTCTGCCCATCCCACATTTTTTGCCCCTTTCCTAATCCCTCCCTGCAAGAATATGTCACTTTCTCTTTGAAAATACTTCTAAGCATCTTCTGTTCTTCTCAGATTTCATATTACTGAAATACTTCTGATTTCTTAAAATGCTCTAAAATTAAATTCTAATTAATTATAATAATACTATGTATATGTATCAGTTTATGTCTTCAATTTTATAGTCTTGAGCTGAGTAATTATCAATAAAATAACGGGTGATCAACTTGCAGATCAAAATCTGTCTGTGGGGTATTGTTGCCAGTGAGGTGACTCTTCCTTCTACAGCTGGCTTAAGTGTTTGGATTTGGATTAAGGAACGTCATCTTATGTTCTTGATCTTCACAATTTAATTTAACTTTTTTTTTTGTTTGTTTTCTTTCTTTCTTTTTTTTTTTTCCTCTTTCTCTCCTTCCCTAATTTCACAGTTCTTCTCTGGTTATCACCTTTGTGCCCTGTGGCTTGGTTCTGGGTCACCTACTCCTTTACCCTGCACATTTGTTCCCTTGTGGTTCTCTGCTTTCTCCTCCACAGAGCAGCAATGGCCATAAACAATTAACTTCCTCTTTTTCTGCTCATGAAGGTCTCAACCAAATATTTTAGAAGAAAAAGGGGCATACAAAAGAGTCTGGGATCCTCTTTTGCTTGCTGATCAGTCCATGAGGTACTCTGGTGGGAAGGAGATGGGCAGGTAGAGTGAGCGGGAGGGAGGCAGCTCACAGATCCCTCCTTGAGGCATCCCTGGGGACTGGGAAGCAGTGCTGTCTGCTTCTCTCTGTGTCTGTGTTCTCCTGGAAGCCTTTGCTCTTGCTCACTGCCAGAGGCAATGAGCTGAAGAGCCTCCTGGCTGGCACAACAAGGCCAGCCCTGAGGCTGCCTGCCCGCGATCAATGAACTGTGCTGTCCAGATCACTCAGGCACTCGAGGGGACCTGGACTCTTGGTGGACCATGATATTTCCTCCTCAGAGGCAGAAAGGGGCTCTCAAGTTGAGCTATGACTTCCTGAGGTGCTACACAAGCATTTTCAGCCACACACCCAGGCAAAGTTTCACATGGACGGCTGAGTCTTGCAGCTCCTTGAAGATTAGAGGGACGTTTCTGCCTGGCCACAAAGAAATGATAGAAATGATAGAACACTGAAATACTTTGCATCTTTGTACAAGTTGTCTTCTCCTGGCCTGGGGAATCAGAGATGTGCTGCTGGATACAGTGCAGTGTATGGAATTGTGTCTTGTTTTAGGAATAGCCCATGAAGAGTGAACCTGCAGGGCAGGAATACAAACATGTGAGGCATCAGCTGGTGGGCCAGAGCATGTAAAAGGAAAGCAGAAGAGAAAAAGAACGAAATAAAATATTCTGGGGATTATTTGTATTAGAAGGAAAACATTAAATCTGTCAAAATTTTATTTTAACCTACTAAAGTCAGTCCTGTCCTCATTTTAAACGCTATCCAAAGCAAATTTCAGTGAATGCTGAATTTTCTGTGAAAGAGACAACCACAAACTGATAGTTCAGTGCCATGGTCATCCTCAAATGTTACAAACTTTTTAATATGGTACTATCTGAACAAATATATTACTATAGATATAGAAACTGGACTTCATTGCAAAGGGAATTTTTTTCTTTTCCCCCAGCAATTTGCTGTAATCCATAAATTCTGACCAAATATTTAGTCTACAGACTAAAACTGATTTTCTTCCAGAAGTCAGGCAAAAACTGGGTACTGAAAAATAAGTTTATAGGCATGGCTGTGATAATCTGATTTTAGAACTAGCACTCATCATTTTCTTTAGACTGAGAATGATAGACAGGTAAGAAAATAGCTTGGCTGTAGCTCTCTATTCCAGCTGGCAGAAAGAATTCACTTACCTTCCACCAGAATTTCCAATAAATCTATATTTAGTATCGTTCATAGTCTATCACTTGATGAAATTACTTTCCTTCATGAATGTGCAATAAAGTCTGACACTGAAATATATAAGAACATTAAATTCTCAATGGCCATGTTATGAGCAAAGGTGATCTAACAAAAAATAATATACTTTAAGGAGCAGACAGCAGGGCTCTGTCTCTGATCTCATTGACAAGGCTTAACAGTGGTAAACCTGTCTTTACATTAGTAAAATCATCCATTTATATGGATGTATGGGAGAGAAGCTCTTTTTTCCACAGATGTGCTTCTCCTCTCCCACACAATGTTTTAAATGTTTGATTTTACTAGTGTAAAGTGTATTACTTTTTGTTAGATCACCTTTGTTCATGAGGTCTCATTCAGTGTAAAGCCAGAGATAGAAGTTCATGAAAGAGAGCCAATTAATTGAGTGGTATAGGCTGAAACAACTATTTCCATCCCACACAGACAAAATATTCCTCTCACTGATTTCCCCTATGCCATTCTCTGCTTATGTTTGGAAAGCTAAAATTCTGTTATTTCTTATAGAGAGGAGAATTTAAACGTTAGTAGTCAAGTTTCTCTGAGTCCTTGGTGGTTATTATCTACTCCTACCCCTTTGGTGTGGTTAAAGATCTAAGTCTATTTTTAGGAGTAAGAAAACGACTAGCATTTACTTGAGGATTATGGTTTGAAGTGATTGATGTGCTCACGTGTATTTTCATATAACTGGGTATTTTGCATATTCTTTTATTATCTCCACTCTCCCTAAGAAAACTGCCCGTCCTTCTACAGCTTTCTGCCTTTCCCTCTCTTTTAATTGTGTGTGCTTATTGGATTTCATATCCAGAGGACCCCTTACAGAAAGGTTTTCCATATTGTAGTTAAGAGGTGCTACCCTTTTATCACCCAGCTAAGGCTGAAATCCAATTTGAGCACCCTCGTGTGCCGTTCCTTATTTATGATATCACTACAGTTTGTTTCAGAAGAGCAAACCCTCTGCAAAACTTTCAGGAAACATATCTAGCAAGCACTATCACTTAGCTGTGGCTGATCTCCAATCTGATGCCTTACATAAAGACAATGCTTTTAATCAGAAAAGGGAGACAAGTTGTAAGAGTTTGTGTCTTGGGCTGCAATGCATGATGTGGCCAGGGGTGTGCATTGTCACCATCTGTTGAGGCCAGGAGGGGCAGGGTTCTTATCTCTTCCACCATCCACCCTTGCCCAGGAAGATATCTTCTGTTTAATGGGCCATGGAGTGACTGATAAAATTACAGCATCCCATTGTGAAATGCTCCACCCAGGGGAAAGAGCCAGGTATTTCCAACTGAATAAAATCTGGAATTTAGAACACCACCAGCAGTCTTTTTTCCCCCACTGGATCTCCAGAGGAAGACCAAACCCTTCTACACCACCACTGGACTTCTTGGAGGAGGACTGCGCCTTTCTAGAGGATCACTGCTTCAACAAATCCACCTTTATCACTCCAGGAGGACTGCAGCCAGCATTTAATCAGACTGAAAGGGTGTTAGGTTGTATCCTGACTCTGCTGGTCTTTTTGTACTACTGCATCTTATTTTAATTTTTC
Source organism: Regulus satrapa (assembly GCA_013396955.1). Taxonomy (NCBI): domain Eukaryota; kingdom Metazoa; phylum Chordata; class Aves; order Passeriformes; family Regulidae; genus Regulus; species Regulus satrapa. Next base: position 148,777 of record VWZN01021066.1, on the reverse strand, counting down.
CCATTAAGTTGTAGCTTGTTATTTTTTTCTTGTTACTAAAGAATTGTTATTCCTATCCTCATATCCTTGCCTGTGAGACTCTTAATTTCATTATAATAATTAGGAGGGAGGGAAGGGGTTTGCATTTTCCATTCAAGGGAGGCTCCTGCCTTCCTTAGCAGATACCTTTGTCTTTTAGAACTAAGACAGCTTGTTCACAGTATCTGTCAGCAGGGAGCTGCAGTGGAATCCAAAGTCTTTGTTTCCGGTGAGGTTTGGTTCTTGGACTCTGAAGGCTTATTAAACAGCAGGACCAGATAAGTGCAAGGAGAGGAAGGGCAAGCCTGCACTGCCCAAGCTTGTCCTTAGTAACGCTGCACCCCTACAGAAAATGTCACTCTGAGGGTCCTTAGTTCTGGAGAGACAAAGGGGCAAAAGGAGGGGCAGGGGTGAAGGCTGCAGAGGGGCTGGTGTGGCACAGATGTGCTCTCCAGCACAGCTTGGGCGTCTGTGTTGGAAGTGTGCTGTGGCAAAGGTAGAAGCTAATGAGCCAACACAGCTCTACTGAAAGTGTCTGGGGTTCATCAGCTGCTGTGGGAATTGTGGGCCCATTTATTTTTTCCCTTCTTGTAGGCCAACACTGGGTTTTCTGAGGAGAGGTGTCAGTTGAGGGAATTTGTAGATAGCTGATTAACCAGGTTTGCTGATTGCCTTTCAATTGGAGCTGACATTTCTAATGTAATATTATATCTTTACTTTCAACATTTCCTCTTCCACAGGAATAAGATAAGATCAGACAGAATTACTCATTGCATTAGTGCAGGATTTACATATATGACTGTAAATTCCTGACTGGTACATATCAGCCTCTTTTGCACTGTGGTAATTTTTACCAAGCTCAGTGTGATATACTGCTGATGCATGAAAAAATTCTCAAAATAAACAGCCTAATATCTAACCCAAATTTCTGAAGTAAAAATAAAAGCATAGCAACTTTCCTAAGGTTGATGAAATTCTACTGAAGTTAAACATTTCCTCAGCATCTCTATATTTTTCCTATAAAGGCATTTACAGGAAGCACAACTCTTAGAGTTTGAAAGAAGCAACTTTCTGTGACAAGGATAATTTTGCAAGTTATAGTTTTAAATATGAAGAATTCATTCACCTTGAAGCCTAGTTTTAGCTTTCTATAAAAACCTAAATATTAACTGACTTTGAATAAAGGACAACTCAAAAGATGTTATCCTTAAAACCCAGCTAGGTTTAGATGTGTATTCAGCAACACACATCTAAAATAACAATTCTTACATAAAATACCCATAATAATTAAAATCCAATTCCAAACCTTGCTGCCTTAGTCTTCACAGGAGTTTTTAGTGCTATGTATAAACAGAAGTGCTGATGATCCATCCTCATTAAGGATACTCAGTTTTTAAGAACATATGCATTCAAAAGTTCCAATTTTGTATCAGCTGGAACTCTGCTGTATACCTACATCAAGTCAAAAATCTCTGCAGAAAATAATATCCAAATGAGAAAGGTAAGCACTTCCCACACAGTAACAGAAACAGGGGAAAATGCACCTCTCAGAGCAGGACTGGTAAAAGATGTAATCAGCTAATCAGGGCAGGAGTCACATGCACAGGTTTTAAAAGACCCCATTTCTAGTAAAAATGACAAGACATTATAGGGCCATACCTCTCCTTGGGAGTTTTCATGAATTTAAGCCTGCAAAGCAGTTATATGGCTCTAGGTCCAGGTCTGTGTGAGAGGTAGAAATTAAACTGGAGGTGTGAAGACATGGGGAAATTCATAGCATGCCTGGATGCTCTCACTCAGGAGTTTTAAGTGGCTGTAGATCTCTGTGGTTTATGCCTCAGAGAATTAAATTATAGTGAATTAAAGACCCTGCTGCACAAACTCCAGTGATTCATGTGGGGAAGACTTAACTGATTATCAGGCTGTTCCTTCCTCCAGCTGGAGACTTCTTCCATCAGGGTCATAACTTGTCCTGCCTTTATCCTCTCCGCAGTGAATGCTGCAGTTATCACTCTGTCTTATTAATTGCTTACACAATCAATTGCAGTTTGGATTAACTCTCGAGGCAATGAACTGTGGCACCAGGAATTAGAACTTCCCCATCACCTGCACTTTTGCTTCGGTGCTGGGAATAAACAGAGATGACAGGCAGGTGGAAGAGGCAGTGTCCTCTGTCATGCCAGCTAAATCTTGCAGAGCCAATGTGTTAGGACCCTGAAGCCACCTTAGCATCTTCCTGCAGACTGAATGTGCTTTGAATTATGTGCATCGTCTCCTGCCTGCAGTAGGTCTGCTTTGACCTTCCTGAGTGTGTGTGTAAAAAGGACCCTACAAAGGGGGGGCTCTGCCCTATCCAGGCAAACAGGAGAGGGAGGATAGCTGAGTGTCCCTGTCACCCCAGGAATAGTCATGTGGCAATGAAGAGGCAATTTTGCTGTTAGCCTTTTTATGTTGTCTGGTTTTCTTACGGAAGCTGTAAGCCTGAGCCTGTTGCTATAGGCAGGGATGCAGAGTGACAAAAGATCTGTATTATCCACTTCAAGGAAAGATATTCCAGTGTGTGGTAGGTGTAGAAGGAGCTGAGCCCCATGGGGATGTATGTTTAGAAGTGTCAGAGCAGTGTATCAAAGGAAAGGAAATAAAAGGAGTGAGGGCATGAATAGACTCCTACCTGACCTGGAAAGGATCCCCTGCCTGCAATGGCAGGAGGAGAACGGGATGCTGTGGCTGTGGTCTCTTTCTGTGCCTGCTGAGTTTTCCCATGAAGGGCTCTGTGCTGGCTGTGGCAGGAGGGCTGAGTGGCAGACGGCAGGACAGCTCTTCTGCAGGTCAGGAACAGAAATTCCACCCACTGGAAAAGCCCAAAGCAATTATCAAGGCCACAAAGACTGGTCTGACTTTATTCTTACCTGAATTATAGGTGAATCCAAACCAACCCCTTCCCCTTTAATGTGACATTTTGCTGTGATGGAGAGTCAAATTTACCCATGGGAAATTGATCCAGTGACTAAATACAAATATTGTTTAAAAATTGCACTGGATTTTGAGCACCATTTTTTTGCCTCAGGTTCTAACCTTTTGGTATTTGATGCATTTGACTGCTAGATAGGAGTTTTTAGAACTTATCCAAGTAACCACTCAGGCCTGATGGAATAAATAGCTGGACCCCCTGGTGTTGGTTCTTTGTAAACATACTTTCAAATCCCCCAAAAATTGTCAAGAAATTTCTTAGACTCTTCTCCAACTTTTCAGAGGTTTTTTTTGAGTGACAGATGCTGCATCGCCATCACAGATGGGTAAATCTCATATGCAGAAAAAATCTAAGCTCCCTGCTTCTATCAATACTCTTTAATTAAGCACCTAATGATTGCATTTGTCCAGGGCCACCATATTCTAAGAATTCACACTGAACTGATTATCTGCAAATCTGTCCTGCTGAAGATAATGTTTGTTTGCTATAGAGAGCTGGGCAATGTTTATTCCCCTGCTGTCTTAAAACACAAACACTTTTTCTAGGTGGCTTTGCTAAAACGTGCAAGATGCCTCAGTCAGTGAGTCAGGTTTTATAGCCCAGCCAATATTCTGCACTTACTTGCCCATGTTTTACCATATGAACACGGGGAGGCTTTTGCAAGGGTGCTGTGTGCCACGCTTTGTTGGTGGACATGAGAACGGATTTAAATAGGTTCAGAAGCACCAAGGGAGCAGAGGGAAACAGCACAGCAACCAGCACCACTCTCACTCGATTTCCTATAATGGCTTTGTTATCAGGACTAGATGGACTTGTCAAATTTCCTCTTCCCTGCAGAAAAAGAGAGAGAAAAGCTGACAACAGTACATCCCTGAGGGCTGCACACCCGGAGCTAATCTCTGCAGCTCATCCCAAGGCTGTGAAGAGCCGCCTGAGGAGCACCAGTTTGTGAAGGCAGCATAGCCAGCATGCAGTTTATTTATAACAGCAGTGAGACCGGGAGGAACTGTGCTTAGGGGAGGGTAGAGCTCTCCATGTGGGTTTCATACAGTACAGAATGAATATTTAGTCCTTCAGGCCCCTCTTGATGCTGTGAGTTTGCATTGTGGTAAGATGGCTTGCCATAACCTGCATATATGAGAAGAGAAGCAGGCCATATCCTGGTGTTCATAATGCCTGACATCCTAGGGAAATGATGTGATTAATGGGGCTGGAGGCACTTCTGTGCTACAGCAGTGAATTGCACAAATAATCGTCAGCAAAACCAGCACTGTTAATAATTTCAGTGTAATAGGTACATGTCACTGTGTTATATGGGCATCCAGAAGATTTCTGCAGTGAATGCACTTGGGAGGAGGAGGAGGGGACAGCTGGGCTTAAGCACCATGAAATGTATATTAGAGACGTGAAGATGCAGGAGGAAGCATATTTAAGAAGGGATTTGGGCATGATGGTCTACACCATTACTTTTAAGTGCCTTCTAAGCAAGATAGGGAGAGTTTCATCCCTGTGTGTGTTGGCACTGCAGAGCTGTGGGTGGCAGCACACAAGAAGGGTGGCAGGGAAGTGGCTGGAAAATGGCTGCTTTGGGTCTGAGACAACTGTCCATCTTCTGGGGAGCTGTCTGACCAAAGTGACCCCAAAGATTTTAAAGCAGCATACAAATGAGAGAGAATGAAGAACCACTAATAGAGCACATTCGCTCTGGTCGTGTTACTTAAGGTTACAGCAAATAGACCATCAGAGCACTGAGGCATTTAAAGAAAAGTAGATCTGTAGCAGTCTTCTTACCAACACAAGAAGCTTGGGCAATAAATAAGAGGAATTACGTGTGAAAAGAAATTGAATGACCTCAGGAGTACTGAGAGCTGGTTGGAAGGCCAAAATACCTGGAGTGCCCAAATCCTGGGCATAACCTCTGTAGAAACGTTAAATTCTGCAGAGAGGTGTGTCCTTTGAGTGCTTGTGATAGGCTGGAAACAGTTCTCTCAATCAAAAAGGATATTTGTACCCCAGAGTGAGCTATTTCTAAAAGGCTAAGAGTTCTTACACTGCTGATGGTCACAGGATAGATACAGAAGGGCTGGGAGGTCACTAAGAGGCTGTCATCCCTTACAACCTGAGTTAAGCAGAGGGAATAAACAAAGGAGGTAAAATTTTGAAGCACATGTACATTCTTGCATTCACACTATAACCTTAGAGTTTCTAAATATGACAGGTATTTTTCTAAGCACAAAAAAACCCCCAAACATATTTTAAGTATCATTAAGAAAACCTTAGTTACATTTGCTGATCCTGACTGGAAGGCAGACATATCCAGCAATTTCCTCTCTTGCTTCCTCTCTGCTTTAAAAAGGGATAATTCTCAAAAGACAAAATCATAATGAAAAAAGCCCTGAAACACCAGAGTACCCGCAGTAATAGAAAACTCTTCAGGAAATGTTTATTAAATTTCAAACCTTTGCAATTCAGCAGTAGGGGAAAAACAGGCCACAACCTCCTGACTGTTAGAAAGAAGGGCAGTAATTGTAAGTGAAACCAAATAGGTGTATACACATTCATACACATTTCCAGACAGGAAATTGGAATGTGGGGCTCTTAAATTTAACATAAAATTCAGAATACTGATAAAAGAGACTAAAGACAGTGCCAAACAGCCTGAGGAAGAGATGAAAACTTAGCATTGGTACATGGAGAGTCAGAGAGAAGGATGATAAAATTATCTTGATACTAAAAAACTGAAATCTTTATCATGAGGGTGATGTTGGAAAAAAAAAAATGGTAAAAAAATTTAGGTAAAGCAGATTTCTCAGGCAGTGATAAAATAATTTATTATACCTGCTATCAGCATGATTAAAACTATTTGCTAGTCCAACAAAGATATTGCTTCTCCCTGAAAGCTTTGCCTCAGGACTGTTCAATAATTGTTTGTTCTTCACCCAGAAAGAAGAATGATGGTTTCATGTTAAGAACACATGTGGCAACACTTTCTCTTAATTAGGGAGGATGTTAAACAGCAGCTACTGTAGTTAAACATTTTAAAAACTCAGGATTACAGTGCTTGTATCCAGAAACATTGAAATTGTTGCCCGAGGAGATTTATGAACTGCTTGTACCGATTTCTAGCAAGTCTTGGAGCAAGAGGTTGAGGGATGCCAGAGCTAATATTATGTCACAATTTAAAAGGGTAAATTTAATGACCCAGCAAATTATAGACAAATTAATCTAGCAATCCTCCGAAGGAGATATCATGTGAAACAAGAAGAAGATCCATAAGTAATGAGAGAAAAATAATAGCAGAAGTATTGCTTTATGTTTATGAAATATCAGTTTGCTCATCTTAATGATGTAAACACAGTACATGTTGATTTCTGAAAAACAACAGGAACTTGCCATATTTATGGAAACAGTAATCTGGAGTTGTCATGGTGGGCCCATTTTAAAAAATGAGAGATTAAAGTTGTTTTTATTACTAGGGTATGTCTCATTTATCCAAGGCAAAGAGACACTGTAAAAATCCTACCCCAGCTAGAGGAGAAGCTGCTGGTAAAAGCCAGCTCTGTAATGCAACAGAAAAAAAGAGTAAGGACAAAGGTGGGAGATATTACTCAGGATGGACATAAATATATTAAAGCATGTTTTTCTTTCTTTTCTCCTCAAGCAGTGATATAATCACCCATTTTATGTTGGGGTTACTTAGGCTTCTCCCCATGTTTAGTTATCTTCCCAGGGAACTCAGCCCAAGCTGTAAGTTTGCTGCAGGTGGTATTGAGTGAGGCTGTCTGTGCCAAGCAGGTGTGACTGTCAGTATTGCCTTCCTGGCCTTAGCATTTTAGAAATGAGGAATGTCTCACTGGTTTAAATGAGCAGGGGCAGCAGTCTGAAGAGGTGAGTAAGCTCAGTTGGCAAAAAGCTGGGATTCTGCTGTCAGGCTTGGGTTTAAGAACAGTTAAACATTGTGAAGGGATGGGCGCTTTGGACAAAGCATTCATTGGTAGTTCTGTTTACAGTGACAGAATCACACAATATTTCTTCTCCTCCAGAATGACAGATGTAACTTTGCAATTATGGGAAGCTGGTTCTTTGTTATGAACACAAGTACTCAGCTTGGGAATCTCAATCTACCTTTACAATCTTCATCCCTGCAGTAAAAGTCTCTGGATTGCAAAACTGCAGAATACTCATCTAACTTTTATGAATCAAACCTTAGGCAAAACTCATTAAAAAAATAGCAGTTGAAAAAGAATGACTTTATTTTGAAATTCTTTGCATTTTGTGATGTATTAAAGAATATTTTGCTCTAATTATTCCTTTATTTGTGAGCAGAAACGAAAAAGAGATAATCTCATGCAAAGAGCACAGTGACTTCATACATTTACCATTACCATATACTTACAGAAGCCAAATGAAATAAGAGTGTTTTCAGTTCCATGTAAATAAATATAGATTTTAATAACAGCTAGCGTCAGTTCATAAAGGGAAGCACACTAGGAGAGTTCTTTAAGTTCTGATTAAGTTCTGACTTAAGAGTTCTTTAATATCTGATTATACTCTCAGTGCAAAGTCCTTTCCTAGAAAGTGATTGAAAAGAAATACGAACATCCAAAATATCATCTCCAGCACAGAGAAGTCTTGGGTCCTTTTTTTTTTTCTGTCTCCCTTAGGAAAGTGGAAAGGCATTATTAAGGCATATCAATCAATTTTGGTAGCACCTTTACTGCCTAATATTATCATTGTATGCATACTGATAATTTATCCACATACTGTTTACATAGCACATTTTACTCATCCCTGCTTCCTCTTTGTAACTGTTGCCACAAAAAAGTGCATGATTTGAATAATGCATGTGCACCAAGTGCTCAGTGATACTTTGACATTATCCACTGCTGGCAAAATCCATGAGAAGTGTAAAGAAGAGATGGTCCCTTTCTCTCCATTACCATAATCCTTTAACATCAGACATGGTCTGTACTCCTCTCTGGCTTTTCCTTCAGATTGTATCTTTTAGGGGAAATGGATCACACAGTGGTGCTCCCAGAATAAATCACTTAGTGTAATTAGAAATAAAAAACCTGCTCTGTGTCACAAATCTGCTGTCAGACCCTGGGTTTGGCCAGAGTTCAGTCCTATTTGGATCTCAGATTTCATCTCCACTTGCTGCAGACAGGGAGTCATGGTCAAAACTCTAAGTAGTTGTCCCAGCATTCCTTTGGCTCTTACATTTATTACTTGCTTAGCCTGCTACCAAATAAACTGAAGAAATGTGGTGAAAGACCTAAACCTCCAAATACAGTGTGTCACAGGACATCTGAGGGCATTTCCAGAATCCCAAGACTTACAAAAATGAGGTTTTAGCTGGAGAAAAATCCCAGAGTGCCCTGAAAAAGGGCCCATACCAAGCAACAGAAAAAAGATGGAAAGCAAAGAAACTAAAAACAGTCAGTCAGGAAACAATGATTGTTGCAAAGTGATCTGTAGAAAAACAGGTTTGAGTCCAAACCAGATGATGAGTTTAACCCTGAACTACTGGGGGAAAAATGACAGATGGCCACCTGGAGGGGTTTAATATCACTGAGCACACACTGCACTGTCTCCTGTGGACAAGCTCTCCTGCTTCAGAAGAAGGTGAAAAAAGACCAACCCTTCAGAACCTATGCTGTGTGTGTATAAAGAGGAAGGAAAAACAAAATAAGCTCCCACACCCCTGTGCTGTTACTCTGAGAGATTTGAGGCATGTGTAAGTGCAGAATAGAGTGTGAACAAGCACTATTAACAAGTGTTATCCTATCCACTCCCTGCTCTGCAGATATTGAGAATTTGGAAGTTTCAGGATTGATACAGCATCCCTGTGTCTTAATCCCTACTTTATACAATTCCAGTAATATATCATCATTTTAAAACAGTGGGAGTTCCCAGATCCCACTATCTTCTATGTAGGCTATTTCACTTTCATTTAAAAAAAATCAGAACCAGTTTTCTGATTTCCAGTCTGAACTCATTCTTGATTCACTCTTGGCAATTTGATTTTGTATGAGTACAGTTTTTAAATTATTATTATTTTATCGGTAAGTGCTTTCAAACCTATTTTAAAATAATGATGATGATGATGATGATGTCACCAAGAAAACTGTGTTTGAAAACAGAATTGGGACTGGCTGCCTCTTCTGGCAATGAGGAGTAACTGTTGACTGACTGAGACTATGACTACTGAAGCTTAAATTTTTTGACTAGTTCTACTGAAACAATCAAACCATTTCACAATAGACCTCTTACAAGTTAGAAGTGAGAAAATTATATGAGTGAGCCCAGAAATAGCCTTTCAGAGACCTGGGCTCTCTTAGGACACACAATGCAGTATCTGAATTAGCATCTTCAAGCAAAACTGGAGTGTGTTTTGAAATTAATTTCTTGTCCATTTCTCATCACTCTACTTTCAGTTCCCACTGTGGAGTAGTTTTAGACCACATCCTTTTTTCAGAGCATGCACCTGCTTGTGAATGTGGTTTCAGCTCTATGGGCCCAGGCTAGAAAATAATGCACAGCAAGGACTATCCATGTGGGTGCTTTGAACCCACACAAATATTGCGGATTTCTTCAGATTTTCTCCACAGCTCCACCGCTCCTGGGCTGGGCTACTTGATCAATTTTAGGTGTCTTGCATGACCACAGGAAGGTAATTTCAGGATATGTGCCCCAGAATGTTTTCCATCTGTAAGGCAGGAATAGCTTGTGATTTTTCTTGAGATCATTACAATTATTGGAGATGTGGCCGAGTCCTTACAACAGTGATCACAGGAATTTTTATGACCTCTTCCTCTTTGTGGTACCAGAAATTTCTCATTGCTGTTAATTAACAACCAACTGAGCAAAGGAAAAAAACCCCACAACCCCCACAAAGCCCCTCACAATTAATTTACTGAAAACCCCCATGGTTTTTGAAGAATTGTTTTTAAATTATTATTTATTTTTAAAATGAAATCATTTATTTCAATGCTTTACATGGCTTCTAAAATTTCCACAAAACATGTTGTTTTCCATTTCAACTTAATAAAATTTTTGCTTAAAATTTAAGGCCAAATTATATAACAAAAATCTATATCCATCAGAAAACGATTTCTAAAGCATTTGAGTTTTAGGTAAAATATGGCTTTTTACCTCTTCCAGAATATATATGTTTCCTAGAATTTTCCTGTGACATTTTTCAGGTAAATGTAAATATTTTTGCTACCCAAAAAAATTTTAATAAATTTTTTCAAATCAAACACAAAATTGAGAAAAAAATTACAAGCTCACAATTTCCTAAGTTATCCAACAAAACCCTGAAACCAAGCAGAATAAACTGAGAGTGAGATTTCTTCTGAAAGGAAAATCCTTGTGTAACCTTAATACTCTGCACAAGCCTCCTGTGGTTAAACTACATCACTGGAGTGCAGCTTTGAATCCTAGAACAGTCTTTGGTGCACTAATACATCATTAATGTGTCTGTCTTTGCCTCTGAGCTGGCAGAGCATCTCAGCAGAATGTCTCTGCTGGAGACAAGGAGACGTGTTTCCTCTGGGAGGAAGGGTTTGCAGCTCTGGCTTCAGTGAGTGTCTGTCCTCAGGGGACAGCCACCATAAACAACTGGGGCTCATATGCTGATGTGCTGAATATATTCACACAGTTAAAGCATTCTCTTTACACACTCTGCTAACAACAACAAACCCTTGTAGCACAATTTGACAACAGTTCGGATAGTTTTCTTCCTTTCTTTTCCTCCTTTATTTCTTTCTCTTTCTCTCTCTCTCTCTCCCTGTGTCGTGAAGCAAAGACAAATATGTCTGAATTTCTTTCTTCTCATGGTTGCAGCTTGAAATATTTAAACTCAGTAAGTCTCCTCTACCCAGAATTGAGAAAGATATTCCATCATGCCCAAAAGTCATGTGATACCCAACTGGTTTTTGGTTCTAGCTCCAGAAGGGCTTTCCTTGAGATCTCTTAGAGACTGCAAATCTTAAGCATAAATTGAAAATGGGATAATTTAGCTGCCTACAGAGTAGCACAAATGTATTGTGTCAGAATCTCCATTGATTTGTTTCATGATCATTAATAACATCCAAGTGGCAAGTATTTTGGGCCTTCCTTCTTCAGAGCTCACATGTAGGAGCTGATAAAATGGACTCCATGCCATTCGCTGTTAAATATTTGTTATGTACCAGATTATTTATTTCCTTGTGTTTTTCATACCCTCAGTGAGCTGAATGTGGAAGGCTGCTGAGGTCTATAAAACACAATTCTCCAACCTGCCTATAGGAATGGACACACTGATTAATTGCAGGGACACAATTAATTAATACAAAATTTTGATGCCATAGAGCATCTGTTTCAATAAAGACAGGCCAGTCACTTCAGATTCTAGAAGAAAAACAATAATTTAATGTGTAGCAATATTTCTAAAAAACTCTATTTTTGCCTATGACCCTTCAATCCAGCAGATAATAAAGAAGAAAGAGGTTTTCCCAAAATCAGTCTGTCTTGGTTTAGCCAGGGGGAACAGTGCTGGGTGCATCTGGAGGGCTCTCACTGCAATTCTACTTTGTGTCTGCTTTGTGTCTATTTGTTATTTCTGTCCTCATCCTTGAGGGCAGCAAAACAGACAAGGAGCCTTGAGCTAGCCCTAAGAAGAATATAGTCTTCCAGCAGTCTGAAAAGCACTCTGTGCATACCTGATGGAGACTACTGGATGGTTCAATCTGGGTTCATACCATGATTTAGGTAATGAGTTGCTTAGCTTTGTCCCTTCCTGGGTTTAAGGTTAACCCTGCACTCTGATCATGTTGTTAGGGTGGCACTCTGGATGTTCATAGAGTAAATCATTTTTATGAGATGTGAGGTAGAATGTCCTTTGTCTCCAAGCCTTCAGTACTCTTACAAGATCAGTGACAGGAAGGAAATATTAAGGAACCCCAGAATCACAGAATGTGATGAGCTGGAAGGGGCCCACCATCGAGTCCAGCTTCTGCTTTGCACAGAACACCCCAAGGGTCACCCCATGCTCCTGAGAGTGTTGGTCAAATGCTTGTTGAGCTCTGTCAGGCTTGATGCTGTGACCACTGCCTTGGGGAGCCTGTTTCAGTGCCCAGCCACCCTCTGGGATATAAAACCACATATGTTATGAGCATATGAAGCAACTTTTTGTTGCAGATATTTCTTTACTAATTATTTTACTAATTTCTAATTAATACAATTCAGGCAATCCCATTGGAATCAGTCTCAAGTGTGCATGCAGTAAGGAAGGCAGCAAACTAGGAATTCTATTTCATGTTCTGATTTTCCTGCTACACAAACCCCCAAGCACATTCCTCAGTAGACATGGATGCTCACTAAAACTGCTTCTAAGAAGAAATAAATATTTTCCAGGCAGAGCCTCTGTCTACGGTCCTGGAGACCATAGCTACAGCTTTAATGGGAGCAACCATCCCACAGAGAACCTCTTGTTCCTCAGACACTGACTTTTCCCTTCTGTGGTCAGGTTTTGCTGTTGATGGCAACCTGGATGTACATTTTTCTTGGAGCCTTATGGTTGGTTGTTGTGAGTCTGGTGTGCTGGGTGGAAAAACAACATTCCCAGGGCACCTTTCCCTTCTGGGTGTCAAAAAGCATTGGAGGGTTGTTCAGTTTGCTTTGCAGTGTTTCTTCTTTCGGAACATTTTATTATTACATTGAATCTAGCAGTGTTGTGGGTGTTTGGGGCTCATGAGGAGCAGAATGCTTGCATACATTGCCTCCCCAGAATTTCACACAAACATGACAGTCTTTCCAGGAATAGTTCCAGGAACATGGTAGTGCTTCAAGTTTTATTTTGTGGGGGTTTTGCTGCTGCTGTTTTAATTTCCAGACTTTTCTCAAATTCTTCAAATAAATAATCTCTTACAAATAATTTTATTTATTATAATTAATAAATAAAGTGTGAACATGTTAGGTCAATATAAAATACTTATATTCTTGGTATATTATCAATAGAATATTGTGGTATAGGTAGCAATGCAGAAAAATCAAAATTAGTTTTCTTATTAAAGAAGATTTAACACCAGTTTCTAAGTGTAATCATCAAAGAGTATCTGAGATCATTAAGCAAACTAAGTGAGAGCACCAGCACTGCAGCCCATTTAAGCTGTCTATATTAAAAATTTATAACCTGGGCATCAATTCTTGTCCAAGGACATATGGAAAATACTCATTTCCACAGTCTTTGCAAGGAAACTCAGAGGTTCTTCTTCCTCCTGAGCATGTGGAGGTTTTGTAGGAGTTACTAGAACCTCAGAGAGCTGGCCTCTGTGCAGGAGTTGAAGCCTCAGTATAGCAGAACTGACAGACAGAGCACATTGTCTTTTTGTTGATACAACTAATCTTTTGTCCCATAAGTGGAAAAAGCCAGAAATGCATTTTAAAAAGTCCTTGAAAGCACAGTGTAAGTCTTTGCAGTATAGAGAGAGAAATCCTGAAGTGAATTTGCATCTCTTGCTGAGCTGGAAAGAATCTGTTTCTCTGAATTTCCTTTTAGCTGCAATGTTTGTTTGAGATGGAGGACAGACAGCAACAATATTACATATTTGCAGCAGTATGTGACCAAAGATGCATCAAGATGAAATCTGTCTTTTTTGCTGTGAGTAAATCTCTTCTGTCAGGCTCCTATAAGGGTTCATTTCCATCTGCAGCACTATCTCCAACTCCTCACCTGGTATTAAATGCATCCTGTCAGCTTCAAGAGTAGGGGCAGCAAAATTAAAATTTGGGGGTCTTCTACACAGCACAGGAGAAACTACAGCCATGGTGCCAATGATCTGACTCAGCCCTGTTATAGCTCTTCTTTTTTCCTGTGCACATTCCAGTTGACATGCAGAAGACATCAAAGTGCTGGGCACTTGCAGAATGGTTGCAGAAGGGTTAAATTCTCATCACCTGCCTGTGCTGAGGTCCCTCCAGGGGTGGGTTTACAGAGCTGGCCATGGGTCAAGCCCGATCATGTGAGCATCCTCCAAAGTTCCCTCTCACCCTCCCATGCCAAAACTGAGCATACACTTTGGGGACCCTCATAGTTCTTTTCTCTCCTCAGACCCGCAGGAGATGCTGGGTGCCTTCCTGCTTTTCTATGGGTGGGATCACAAAAATTTCCTTGCACAACCCATCCTAACACCAAAGAGTTGTCTCCCACAGGTGGGATGCAGAGACAAGGTCATAAGCCAGGGTGGAAGAATCCAGCCTCTTCCCTCCCTACCTGTGAGCACCCTTGCATTTTAATCACACATTTTAATCATACATTTTGAGGTAAACTTTGTGCTGTTGTCCTTAAGAAAGGAGTGTTTCTCAGTATAAACATGATGTAATGCTCCTTTTTTCAGTTTAGAAAGATAACAGGCATTGCAATCTGTGCCTCAATAATGTCTGTGCAGTTAAATAGCTCACTGTGCAGCTGTGTGTGGGAGCACACCACAATGTCAGTCTCAGAAAAAGTCATTTTTCCAGGCACACCAGCAGTGAGCAGGAACCTTCCTGGCACAGGGCTGACCTGGATAGAGGGAGCAGCCAGGAGACAGTGTCGAGACAGTGTTATGCCAGAGGCTGCTTTGCCTGCTCTTTGCCATCTGGGAGTGATGGTGGATCCAGGCAAACCTTCCCTGCCAGGCATTCTATGAATGAGGCAGAGTGAGCACAGTAGAACTGGCTTCCTGTGATGGACCTGTCCCACATGGCTCATTCACCTCACCTCTGGCTCCATGGCTCTCTCCTGGGCCAGAAGCTGCAGCAGGAGGGAGCTGCTGTACTCTCCAGTTTGTGCCCTCTGTGGGAGATTTTGGACATTTCCCAGGAATGAAAGCCCATCCTTTCCACCACCTTGCAAGCCTGAGGTACATGAGGCATGGAATGAAAATTCTCTGTGGGCAATGGGGAAAATTTCCTTCACTGTTCAGCAGTTTGGAAGACTCTCCAGAGGCCAGGATAAGGGTGAGCTACCCAAGCACCCTGATGATTCCAAGCAGGTTGGACATGCTGTTTGCAGTGCTGCTCACCCACATCTTTGGGATTATGTGCCTGCTCTGTTTATGCCTGGATTTCCCCAGGAGCCTGATGTTGCCATGGGCCATGCCTATCATTTGTATACCAGCTTTCCTGGCTGCAAGCTTTTCTGTATTCCCATAGGCAAAACATCTGATTTTTGTGCTGTTCAAAAGTTTTCACTTACTCAGAAACTTCTGTCAGCTCCTGCTGCTCAGCCTTGGTTTTCATGTCCTTCTCTGAGCCTGAGCCTTGGGCATAAAAGCCTATTGTATTGCCACAAAGCAATCCTGGAATTTATTAGTATTTTTGCTGTTTCACTAGCACAAAGTGACTGCTGTGAAAGTCTATCATGATAAACTCCTCTGGGATGTGATGGCCTGAAACTGATCAAAGGCGTTCAGGGAGCAGAACCGTGATTGAGCATTTCCAGCTGCTGCACATGTGCCAGGAATTCTGGAGTCCCTGAAGACTGAAGTAGAGGAGAAGAAGAGGTGCCTAGCGCTACCCTGATAGCAGCCAGCACATGGTCATTACCATGAAAAAGGGGTGGGGGTTTGTTTTGTTTAAATGCCTTACCTAAAAGCCTTGCAAGGTCAGAAGTTCTCTGGTATAATGAGCACATTTTCCTGTGGTGTGAAAGCATAGGATTTGCTAATCCACAGTATTTTTACCAATTGAACTGGTTGGTAAACAAAAAAAACCAAAACATTTCTGCAACTCTGTGGAACCTTACTTTATAAGACGGAAAAATAAATCAGAAGTCAAAATGGGTCTTTGACCTGAGCAGCTGTACAAGTCACTACATTTTACTTTGCTACAATCTCAAATGTATCAGGACCTTAAGTCTCTGCAGAAAAATTTATGCCATTTGTCCAAAATGGCTCAGAGGTCCTAGGAAGCTTGACCAAATAGAGAGCATGTGTTGCTATGTGAAGACTGTTGGTCTCTAACCTCAAAGCAACAAGCCAGACCTGGTTTTTCTTTTAGTACCACGTGCATTTTCATTAGGCTACACTGAAATGGCACATCTCTCTTCCAGATAAAATAAAAAGAGCTCTGGGAGGAATAATTCTGTCTAAGTGAAGTTTGGAGAAAGAGTGTAGCAGCTGCTTCTCCCTCTGTCATGGAAAGAGAAAGGGTTAAATGAGCTGTCCAGAAAAGTTTGGTGAGGCTGAGACATGAGAAAGTAGGAGGAAATACTCACTGCTCCTGGAAAGCCTGAAGTCCATTCTTGGCAGATGCATCGGTGGAGTCTAAATGCACAAACAACTATTGAGCAGCAGGGTAGCTAATGCCATCCCATTCCTATGCTAAACAGTGGATACTGTAGAAGTCCAGGGCAGCTGCTTTCTACTTTAAGGAAAAAAGGGAAGCTTCTGAATTATTGATATGGACGGTTGAGACTGGGTATTCAATGCAACTGTGAGGTAATCCCATTAAGGGAATGGATAAGAAACCATGACAAAACCTCCAAGTACAAAAATAGCAGGTGGTCACAAAGCCCCAGGGTCCTCTAAGAGAGCTGAGGTGCACTGCACAAACTAGCCCTGTCTTCTGACCCCCCCACACCCAGCTGGTGGGGACAGCCCATTGCCAGGTCCCCCTCTGTGGATGCTGAGCCCTTGCTCTCTGCCCACAGGGCTTAGCAGGCAGAAAGAAAATTTGCTAAGAGATAGGAATGTGAGGAGGGGAAAATTTTGTGTTTACAGCAATTTTCCAGCAACTGGCATTTCTGCTTTGTGGAGTAGCTTCTCAATTCTAGGAGCTTGGCTGGGCCACCTGTGGAGTGTGGGGTTTATATATCCAGTCAACCTGATTTTGTGGCTGGAGGCTGCTTAGCAGTGCTTTTAAAATCTGGCAGTGCTTTTAAAGCACAGCAAGTTTCTTTACTATTCCTCTTATTAGCTGGAAAATGCCAGACAATGTCTGGTAAATAATGTGAGAGTGTTTTCATAACTGCTAGCATCTCTGCCTCATAATATATAAAAACCTAATCCTTCTGAAGGGTTTGGTCTTTGGTTTCAAAAGTCTATCCCAAATCAGAACAGATCCTTTGGGCTAGGCCAAGATTTCTCCTTCCTCTTCTTCTTGTAAGTCCTTCTGAAAAAAAGTCCCACCCATCAGTCTCTTGATCAAGCTCAGCTTTCTGCCTTCAGCCTCTCCAGTCTCCTCTCTCAGCTGCATGTATGCTTGAGGAGCACAGAATATTCCTGTCAGAAGTGAAACATCCAGGCTGGTTCCAAAAAATGTAACGGAGAGTGAAAGGACTGAAACAGAAAACACTTGAACAAGAAAGAGGGAAAGAGGACATGCATGCCTTGGGAGGTGGTGGAGGAAAACACAGAAGGGGATTGCAGAAGAGAAATGTGGTGCAACTTCGTGAACAATGAAGGAGACAAGAAGGAGCTGTAATGGTAGCAGAGCTGCAAGTGCCTCTTGCTCCTTTTAAACAGATTGACTGTGTGCTTTCTCCTGCTCTGCACAAGTGCATGCTTCAGCTTTTAAAACACATGTACAAACAACATGTAGACCTGGGGGGCAAACTCTCCTCCCACCCAAAGCCAGGGCCCTAAGTAGCTGTGGAGCTCAGCTTGCTCTCATGGACCCTGCACACCATGCCCTTGAGTAGTTGATGGTGTTCAAGCACCACCTTATTTTGGTGTCCTGGCTCTTAGCAAGGGGCAAGGAGCAAAAAGAGAGCACTAGCAAAGCACAATATGCTCATTTCCTCATTTCCCAAGCTCCAGTCTTGCTCTCTTGCTCATCATACACACCTGGATAAAAAAATTCTGCACTAGAACAAAGGACCTGTATGAAACAAAGGGGAGGGCAGGGACTCTCCAGCCTGCTGCCTGCTCTCCTCCACACAGCCCACACTGTCTGTTTGGCTTTAATGCCCACACAGCAGGTGGGACAATATGTGCTTGCTTTTTTCACATGCTTTTCTCTGCAAGTTGCTCTGATGTGGAGTGTGAACAAAAGCAATACTGCAAAGGCACAAAGGTCTTGCTCTCATTTTGCAACACCTATCACTCTGTCTGGGGAGAGCATGCCTTGCATATACATTTTCAGGGTTTGCCAAGCTGCACAGCTCTGGTGACCTCTGAGGGGTGAAGCAGAGGCTTGAGTCAGCCTACAGACCCTGCTGTGATTGCTGACATTTGATATTGCTCAGGAAGCAGAGAGGGATGGGGTCCTGGACTGCCTGTCCTGTGCAGGCATGAGGCAGGAAGAGTTTGTTCTGCCACTAGTGGAGATATCAGTGCCCTGAGCAGATATGGGAGGACTGCAGGAGTGGTTTATTGCAGACAGGCTTTCTGGCACTAGGAAGGACTTGATAAAGAAAACTTTTTTTTTCAAGAAAACTGTAAATAAATATAGAGGTAAAACCTAGAGTGAGAGAATTGCAAACAATAATGGTGAAAGTGGTGCTTGGTGATGAAAAAGGAGGGTATATTTTCTATGTGTGTAAATTTGGCTGTAATTCAACAGAGGAGTTAATTTAGTTTGTTTCTAAGTAAGAGCAGATACAAATCCATGTCAGAAGCAACAACAAGCCCATAAGATACATTTGGTGGGGTCTCAAGATATTCCATCCCTTTAAACACCCTCTTGCAGAGAGAAGGATGTTGGCTTGAAGAGGCTGAGAGCTGAGACACTCAAATAAAATATTCCTTCCCTTTGCCCAGGCCTTTTTTTTTTTTTTTTCCCCGCATATTGCTTGAACAGATAGGAGCTCAGGCGCTCCTGTAGGTAGGAGATACCTGTCTGGCTCCTTTCTGTGATTTTCAGCTCAAAAAAAGAATGTCCTGATCCCAGGCAATAGGTAGGAGTCACCTATCTCTTGTGGGAGGATTTTACCACACATTTTATTTTAAATGTTTCTCTGGTGCTGTTCTGTGATGCAGAGCCTTGGAGCCCAAAGGGCACATAAACAAATGTATGTTAGGAGTGGCTGGGGTGATGGGGCAGGCGTGGGCCATTTTTCATAGGAAAAAGACAAGCCTTCCCTCTTCAACATGCAATTTGCTGCAGCGCAGAGGGCCAGCACAAAACTTGTGCATCATGTCAGCTCCACTTTAAAGGGTCATTTTTTGTGGAGATAGTCCTTGTGCTGGTTCTCTGAACAGGGATGGATATTGGTCCCTGTGCAGAGAGAGCATCACTCACTCTAGGAGGCTGAGCTTAAAAAATTAACCTTT
>VWZN01021066.1:98310-121447 GCA_013396955.1 Regulus satrapa | reverse complement strand
TTTTTTTTAATGGCTGTTATTTCAACATATGCAGCTTATGATTTATTTCAGGTCTCCCAATCTGGAGCAGTATGTGACAATACTGGTGAAGGATTTTTTTTTTTTTTTTTTCTTTTAGAGGGGAAGGAGAAATCTTAAAAGGATTATACAAAAAAATTAGGATTTCACATGAACTTTTTTGCATGGATTTAAAAGCCACATCTAGATCCATTGTTCTTTTCACATCCCAGGCATATAATACACAAATGGTGTTGTATGGCAAACCTGTTTCACATGTCTTGGTGGAGCAGCCCATTGGCCCATGCTGGCATATCCAAGGTTTCCAGACACACAAACGAATTCAACTTTGTGAAAACAACTTTAAAGAACCCCTTTTTATTGTGAGTGGCTTATCTTGCCTTCATTCTTGCTCTTTATTACCTTGAAGACAAACTCTAAACCAAACCAACTCTTTGATACAAACTCAGACGAAACAGGGTTCTCTGAGCCTGCCAATGTAACCCAATGAAAGTGGCACTTTTGTGCAGGGTGAGGCAGACCCAGACAGTGTGGGACAGCAAAGATCCAGCATAGCTGGAGATGCCTGCTGCCTCCCTGCGTTGCTAAACAGAAATGGAAACATCACAAGACATTCTCATTCCAAGCAAGCCTGTGCTGGAGAAGGGCTTAAATTGACCTTCTATCTCCTGTAACCCCAGGAGATATGATTAATTAAAAAAGCTAATTATCTGTATTGTTATAACAGGAAAAGAAATTAATTCTAGATTTTTTTTTGAATCTGTATATAACCACTACTTAATTCTCAATAAGCAACTAACATCTCCCTAGAATGAAGGGAATCTCTACCTGCATGGTGGGAGACACCAGTCTATGATCTCATTTATTTCTTATCACAGTTCTACATGATCTACTTTGGCATGTTGTTCTTCAAGAACTGATGAAGATGATATGTCATCTCTGATGGTTGTTCACTGAAGAAAAATAGGAATGTGGAAATATTTTTTTCTCCTAAAACGTAAGTTTGCATGTTATGCTGAAGTCATTATTAAAATTCACATGCTCACAAGGTATTAGCACACTGCCTCAGACATGAATTTATGCAAGCCTCTCAGTTCAAGTGATTCAGAGGAACCAAAGAATAAATAGTGCCATCACTGTTTTTTGATGCAGGAGGGCAATGGCCATTTCTTGTGTGGAAAGTATGAGCAGATGAGGAGATCTCTGTTCTGTAAATCTGGGCTTGCATTTCACAACAACCAAACTTACTCAAGAGAATGAAGAAATCCCTGCGGAAAGTCTTCGTGAAGATGGCATAGAGGAAGGGGTTAGCACAGGAGTTGATGGGGTAAAACAAAACCAGGAGGATCTTGGAATTGGACACTGTAATGAGAGGAACTTTGAGTGAGGCCGATATGGCAAAGAAAGATATTGGTGCCATGCAGAGGAAGTCGGTGAAGATGAGTATGGCCATGCGCTTGGCGATCTTGGTGTCACTGTTGGAAGAGATGACGTTGGGGTTCCTCACAGTAAAGTAGATGCAGGTATAGCAGACACAAATAATGAGGAATGCGAGTACATTCAGCACTAAGAGAAATATAACGTAAGCCTGGGCAAATGGTGTTTCTATATCCATGGGCAGACAAATGCTGACCTTCATGTAGCTGCTAACTCCAAATATAGGAAGGAGTGCTACTGTGAAAGCAAACAGCCAACCAAAAGTCATGATGATTACAGCGTGGCGCAACCGCACCTTGCGGTGCAGCTGCATGGCGTAGGTGATGGTGTGCCACCGTTCCAAGGTGATCACTGTCAGCGTGTAGACTGAGAGCTCACTCGCAAACACTGTGAAGAACCCTGCAGCATTGCATCCTGTCCCAGTCTGCCAGTCTATGGCGTAGTTGTAGTACTGGCTTTTGGTCTGGATGTCTACAGAGGCAATAAACAGCAGGTAGATCCCTATGCAGAGGTCTGCAAAGGCAAGATTGCACATTAGAAAGCGAGGAACAGTGAGTTTGTATTGACTGCTTATTAAAATGATGAGGACAACAGTGTTCCCAGTAATAGCTAAAATGTTGATGAACCAGATCAGGACTCTCAGAATGTTGTATCCCATGATATCTTCACATGGGTTGAAAGCATCAGGTTTAGGAGAGCAGGCTACATTAACTACTTCATTGCATAAACCATAGTCAAATTCATTCTCTGCTGGGTCAGATCCTATGCCATAGTTGGAAATATAATCTTCAGCTGCAGACCTTCTCTCTAGTTTTTTGCCAGGCTTCTCCTCAAAGTCTTGCTTTGCTTGAGATATGCTACATATCGGATGTAATTCAGTCCTGAAATTGTGAAAAGAGTAGAGTTGGAAGCTATGAGACACAGTATGAGGCAAAAAAAAGAAAAAAAAAAAAAAAAAAAAAAAAAAAAAAAAAAAAAAAAAACAAAGAAAACCAAAAACCCAACAAAACAAACACAAAGTCATCCAGTTTCCATTTAATAGCTCAGTTTTTCTGGTTAGCTGATTATAGAGATTACCCTGGATCCTGAAATTAATGGTCCTTATTTATAAAATACTACAAGAACATGTAAATGACTTGGAAACATCATAAACTGCAAAGGAAAGGAAAAACCTAATATTTGTCTAATGCTTGCAATACAGTTATCCACCTGGATAACATGCTGTAAGAAGCCTCCCTCATTTGAAACCAATATCTCACCTAAGCTGTCACCGACAGGCTGATTTGTGCATGGGGGGAAATGCATGACAATGAGCACCAATGGAAGACTGAGCTCTGAGGAATGAGTCAGGTCAGCTGTGCTCATAAGGAGTCTGTATAACCACAGTAATGCTATTGTCTTTTAGAATTATTCTCAAATTCCCTTTTTCATAAAGGTTTTGACCACCACCATCTTGTAACTCTGTCAGGGCACATAACTCTGTTTTGTGCTGTTCATTTTTAGTACTTCAAATCATATTAGTGACTAACCAGTAACACAAGTAAATAGAATAAATAAATCCACACAGGATCCCAGATAGTCTCTAGATGACAGATGCCAACAGAAGCACAAGGCACCAGAGACCATTTTGCTTAAAAACTGTTTTATCAAAGAAGAGGATTACAAATCAGGTGAAGAGAAGCAAAACCAAACCAAACCAAACCAAACCAAACCAAACCAAACCAAACCTAACATTTAATGGAAACAGTAGTTGCTTTGGTTTTTGTCAGAGAGTATTTGAAAAACATTTTAAGAATTTTTAGTAGCACAGGTAAATACTGGCATTTTTGATAGTTTTGTGTTTGGCTTTATTTGTAGAGTATTAGCTCTATGTCTAGGCCTACAGAAGAAACAAATATTTTGCCTGAGATGGTAGAAAGATGATCAGCTCCAATAAGATCATAAATATCAAGAAATATAAAGTATAAACATAAAATAAACAGTGAGTTTTTACAACAGCTCTTTGACTGCCTTAGAATTGCGCTGTTCCATGAATTTGCATCCACAGGTTTTATTCTGAGTTACAGAATAAAACAGTTGACATTCTTCTGTAAAACCAACCCAGTTCAGCTCTGCCTACATTCAGCTACAACCCAGACTGCAATTTAGGTATTTAATTTCTAGATCAGGACCCCAGCTTATCTTTCAGCCTGACTCTGAGCACAGTTGAGAAAAAAAACTCTCTAGGCAAGTAAAGTTTAAATTTTTAACAACTGGTAGCAGCCTAAAAGGGAGAATTCTTCTTTGTAACCTAATTTTACCCCTTGACTTTCTGCACTCACTGCATCTTCTGAAAATTGAGTTTAAAGGGTCTGCAAGAAAGGAAAGCTAATGAAGGTCCAGCGCAAGAAGGTGAGGGATGTTTCCTATGAGGCTCTGAACATCCTCTACTATTATCAATATTTTTTATCTTGCCTGTCAACTGAGTCAGAAAACTGATTTTCTGTGAGGTCAAATATGCACTATGAAGGTCACAGTGGCAATAACAAGGCATTACATTTTGCTCTCCTGTGTTCTACTCGCATAAGGATGAGTGAAGGGTCCAGAGTATTGATCAATATATCAACAGTTCTCTGGCTGAAAGGGAATATAGGCTTCCAAGGAGCAATAACAGGAGAAAAAGTCCCTCATTTTTTAGTGCAACAGGCACTTGGGGGCACTGAAAACTACAGCAATTGGGGTTTTTTTGAAAATGAAGTGAGGGACATGTTTGTAGCCAATAATTTCTCAGCATGAGGTAAAAATTAACTTTTTCTAAAATTTTGGAAGCACTGCCTGGACCTAAATATATACCCAGGCAAGAGTGCTATGTAAGGACAATTAAATATTTCTGATGATTACAATTCATTAATTCTTGCCTTATTTTTACAGCTAGTGTCCCAGATAAAATTAGAGTCCCAAGGAATAACATGTTTGCTCCAAGGAAAAGTAACAATTAGTGTTCTGCTGGTTCCCTGTATTGGACACAGGTAAGATGAAACTCTCAAGGGAAGGAAGAGCCATCCTCTGATACTGACTCCTTGTCATATATTTGCTCTGTGTTTCTCATCTTTTGAGCTGTGCAGAGCAACAAGTTAAAGCATTATTTGCCAAGGGATGTGTGGGTGGGTCCTTGCTTCCTGTTGAGACTGTGGGTGTCATAATACAGTTAATTTATTCCCTCTCTTTGTAAATTTTCTTGCTGTTTAACATTATTTTGCTCAAGTAAACTTGAAAAATCAACTGAAGAAAGGGCAACTTAGAGAGCAAAATTGAAATTGGCAGAGTGCTCTGACAAAAATAAACAAAAATTACTACCTTTGTACAAGTTGTTATATAAGTTGTTATTTTATGCACCTCGTCTGGATCTGGTGGCAGCAGGATCTTGTGTGCTGAGAAGCTCTGAGCAGAATAAATAGTCTTGACCTGTGTTCTGTAATAAGTCCTATCTCAAACCAATCATCCTCACCAAAAGTGCCATTAAGTGAGTTGTGAGCAACTGATGGTATGTTATTGTGAGATGAGGCCCAAACACCATTCCTGATGCTGCCACGTTTTTTTTAAAAGTAGGATTTCAAGTGACAGCTCCTCCAATGAATAACGATCAAGTGTAAAGACAGAGTCATATCAATGCCATTCTTTGGGGCAGAAGGGGATCTTTATGTCAAAGAAAGCCAAAATCTCGCAGAAGTTCATAATGGTCTATGTCAAGTTGAGGGTTTTAACATCCAGCCTCTGCCCTATCCACACTTCAAGGATATTATTTTCCAGTCACAGAAAAACGTGAGGGGAGTTCAACACACTGTGCTAGACTTAAGAATGCAGCTTACCTTCTCTTAGGCCAGCACCACAATATTCAAACTAGAGATCAATATTTAGCATGTAATCTTTATTGGAATGAGAAAATGCATCAAAACTGGCTTATGTTTTAATGTGTGTCTCAGACTGGCAGAGCTATGCTTGATGTGGCATCCTCCAAAACTTAGAAAGCACTGTTGCTGTGACAGGTTTAAGCTTTTTGTTATCCCAACAGCACCTGTTCACTGCTGCAGACAGCTTTTGGAGAAATGATTGAGCATGATACATTACAGTAAGTTATTTTATCTGGGGTTTTGAGTGCTGCAAAAGTCTCAAAAGGGGAAAATCAAACACAAATGGGCAACCAGAAAGGGGCCACACATCCCTGTCTTAATTCCTTCCCAGAGTTCCCATGTGAACAACAGCTGCTGCTGTGATCCCTAGAAATTCACTTCTGGGGGTGATGAGGCATTCCCTCTATTCTCCCTGGACTACCTGGAAGTATTTTGTGAGCCAAATGGCCACAAGGAGTGACCATCCCCTGTGAAGGTGCATAACAAGCCAGGTCATGCCAGTGTTCCCACCACCACAAGGAATGCCTGCTCCTCTGAGCCAAGCACAGCTCTGACCAAAGGAATATAACATGTTGTGTGATCAAGCACTTTTATTATTATTAATAACTTTTATCCAGCCTGAGCAGCCTTCAGTGCACATGCAGCTTGTGCCATCTGTCATGAAAACCGCTTTGAAATGAAAGAGGGTGTAGCTACTGTATGTGTGACTAATCTCTGCTGAAGTGTATAGTAATACTTTCATTCTTCAAACCAAATACATGCATCCACTTCCTCTCTTTAATCTAGAGAGAGGATCTCAGTTTCACACCAATTTCAGTACAAGAGACATGACTGCATGAAAGAAATGACAATTTTTAATTATGTTAAAAAGAAGCTTACAGGAAGGGTTCATCTAAATAATAGGTTCTCATAATTTTGCATTTATGCTTAATGCTTGGTAGAAAATACATCTGGTGACTATTAAAGGCATGGATAAATATGCTCAATTTTTTTCTATTGACCAGGGTGGTACAGTTGTGACTAGACTTGCTCCAGAAGAAGCCCCACCATGGCATGGTGTTCCAGCCTAGCCTGGAACATCTGCACTGGGGCTAGGCAAGCTCTTCACAGGCTTCTTGGAATTTCCTTGCAAAATTGCACTTACCCAGGCTGTGGAAAGGGCTGTGTTCTGTTCTCCTTGCTTTCTTGCTAGCCAGGGAAAGGCTTCCAAAAGTGGGGCTATACTAAGGGGGAAGTGAGTGCTGTGGACTTCAATTCCAGATAGTGAGTGTGCGGTACAGAAGTTTTTCAAAGTCCAAGTGAAGGGCTAGATACTGAGAGCTTACCTCAGGGTCAGGACTATTTCTTAGTCTAGCTTTCCTTCAATAGCAACTCTTACTTTCTTTTTGAGTAATCCAGTCGCCTAATTTAAGGGATGGATTCTAGGATTTGGGTCCTGATCAGGCCCAAGCAGCCTGGAAGCCAAGTGCCTTCAAAAATATGAATCACAGTGATAACAGTGGTCCTTTTCAGATACAAATCTAAACATACTTTCACTGGACTTATTGGAAAATGACATTTTGCCACCAGTTCTGGAAGGACTGGATCCATTTCTGCTTAGAAACCATGAGGCTGTGTCTGCATAAGACTACACAAGTGTGTGAAAACATCACCTGCTGATCAACTGTTCTAGTGAAAACTTAGCTTTTTGGATCCAAAATGGGTGATGGGAGATGAATTCTGTCAAGTACTTCTGTTATCACTACAAGTCTCCACCATCACACTTACACTCTTTACACAGTTTTGTAAACACATATAGGTGATATTTATTAGCTATCAGCAAACTTAGTTAGCTTCCCTTGTCTGGTGACAATACAGTGCTAAATATAAAATAGATGGTGATTAAGTGTATTAAAATAGAAGCTACTAACAGTTTATGCTTTCTCTGCATGGTTTTACTGTTCTTTGAAGTTTTGTGCCACTTCTGAAGATGATGTCTTGAATTGTAACAATGATTCATAATTCTTTTTCTGCCATGGCAAAGTCCAAGTATTTCAGGACATCCAGTAAAGGAAGAATTTCAAACAGTAACAAGGGTTTTGTAGGTACCAGTTCCTCACAGTTTCCAGGGGCACAGATTCAGGAAGTTTATTAACTACTAAATGTGAACATTTCAAGACTGTGTGACTGAGGTGAAAATACTCAGTGAGAATCACTGATACCTGAAATCTCACTGTAACTTACTAATGTAAAATTAAAAACAGCATAGAAAATTACCTTTGGAGTCTAAAAAGACACCTTAGACCCACCCTGCTTTGTCGATTTGTGTGAAATGGATCTGGTCAGAAAACATGTCCCAAAATGCTGTGAATGTGAACTCAATAGATAATGTATCGGTAATGCTTGGCTGGGCAGTGCTCCAGCATCAATTAGGCTTTCTGAAAGAAGAGTTTGGGATCACTCAGTGGTGCTCTTGCCCTCCTGGACTGATGAACAACTGTTGACCAGATTCTCTGCAAACAGAGCCTTCTCTCCAGTTACCTTCTGAAAAAGTGATCAAATGTTTTCTGTTTAATGTCTTCAGTGTGGCTCCAGGCTGGTCCCAGTGAAAGATGGATTTATGACAGGTGACAGCAGAGGTGTATCTGGGGAAAGTGCTGATGCTATCAAAATTTAATAATTCCCTGCAATGGAGAGGCACTGCACTGTGTAGCATGCATAAACCTGTAGGTATTGTGTACTCATTCATTTCCGTCCGTTTACCTACCTGCACTTGAAGAGACCTTTTCTATCCACAGTTAGAGGAATTTTATTTAATTCACTATCAAGTGCTGAAAAGCACCAAAAAGAAAAACAAATAAAATCACTTACTTTTGTCTTTTCCAGTTTGTAAAAGCACAGCAATGGCTAGGATAGGTGAAGTTTGCCTCAATCAAAGATTTAAATTTGCTTAAGTCAGGAAGCTTTTTTAAATTGTATGTAGACCTTGCTCTTAGCTTCTTAATGAGTTCTAATCCATGACTTGGCAGGAAACTGATTTTTGTGCTGGAAATATCCCTTTAAGAAAACATACAAAAATCTTGGTAAAAAGCAAATTTACTTCTACTCAACAATGGATATGTGTTTTAGACTGTCCTACTCATTTTCAGAGTAGTGACTGGAAACAGATCAGATGGAAATCTACACTGAGAAGACGACCCAGTGCAAAATAGGGTCTTCCTCCAGCAAACTGAGTTAATATCCATTGCAAACAACAACCAAGTGATGTTAGTCTGTGAGAACAAAAAGGAAAAAAATCCCATCAAGTTCCAGATAAAAATTAGCAGGCATATAAACTACTAGTGCCATATGATGCTGGGTTTAGTACATACCCAGTAACTGCAGCAATCATCCCAGAATACTGTTAAAGGACAAAAAAAAAGGCTGATGAAATTACAATCGAAGTTTGCTATATGAACATCACATCATGGGAAGGCTGCTATGGAAAAGGCAATAAACCACAAAGAGAGAAGCTTACATGTGGGTACAGATGTGAGGACAGGTTGGGGATATCAGATTTTGTACTCATTAAGGAAAAAAACAAATTAAAGAGAGACAGGGGTGGCCTTGTTTAGGCTTTTAGGAACAAAAAAAATCCCAACAAAACATTCTCAGAGGTTTAGAAAACAAACATAGCACAGACTGAAACACAGAGAGGGGCAGGATTGCTGGAGTTTAGGAGAGATGTGTTTATGTGGAAGGTAGTTACAGTGGGACAGGCTATCAGAGACAGCAATGGAATCAGCCATGAATGTACTTAAGAAAACATCAGAAGACCTTCTAAAAGGAAACTTGTTCTGCCAACACTTAATCTTGACTTGCTCCATGCAAGTGAAGAAAGGGAAGAAGGACCAAAGGTACTCCATAGGCTAAGAGATACTTGGGAATCCATCCCCATAGCTCCAGAGTGTAACAGCTGGGGCAAAAACATCTCTGCCTGATATCAGGCTTCATGATCTGAGAGACATGGTTTGTGTCCCAGTGGGGGAAATGCAGAGATGTAATCAAGTTTAGACAGTTGCTGTGTACCACACACACATTTTCACCTTTGTTCTCTGGTCTAGAAAGCAAAATTGATACAGGAAAGGACTCTGCCTGACTGCCAGCCAAGCCTAAGAAGTTCATAGGCAGATGATAAAGCAGTTTGTAAAATTGGTGAAGATGATCTTTGTGCTCATGCTCTGCCCACAGTTGAGGTTTACATCCAGGGTCTGAGGGAATGTGCCACCTTCAACAAGCCGACAGTTTGCTCCTCTGTGGCAGCAGAGGAGCAAACACAAACTCCATTCTACTGCCCCAGCTGGGGACTGTGACTTTTACTGGAAGATAGACTGGTGTATTCCAAAGTGCTATGAACGTCAGCAGGGCAGGCTGAGAGAAGCCACCCTCTCACAGAAGAGGTCCTGACGTCCTGGGCCTGTTTCTACAGGAGCTAAACTCAGGAGCTGATGAGAATTTTTATGCTATTGATTTCTACCTTGGACACTTGAAGAGGTAATTATGTTACAATGAGCAGCCTCAACTTTTGCATGTGCTGACTACTGCCCTCAGTGCTCTCCCTAATGAAACCTGTCACCCAGAGTATATGCTCATGAGTCAAAAACTAAACAGCAAGTTTCTTCTTAAGTCCACAGACAGCATCACTCATGGAATCATTAAGAGAATGTGCAACTTTATAGCTCTGAACAAGAGCACAGAAAATGTTTTCTCTGGCTTGTTAGCTAAAATCATTACTGAGTCCAAACTTGTATTACAATGTGTGTAAATAAGCAAATATGGATAAGAAGAGCACTTAAATATATCTATAAGTTTCCTTTTACTGAATCTGTCATAATCTCTAAATAGTTTCAAAGATATTAAATATTATTTCCACAAAAAAAAATTCTTCTTATTAAATAAACTTTTCTTTTTACGTTTATTATCACATGTAAACAGAAGTGAATTAGGGAAAGTGCTTTGCATACCCCTGTGGGGTTTTTTCTCAGTATATCCGTGAAGGACAGCTATGTATACACCACCAACAAGCCCTGAAAAGCAAACATAGATGTTGTGCTGGTGGTTGAGTAAATTACTCCACTGAGTTACCAGACACACACCCCTCAATTGCAGTGGTTCTTTGGTGTGATCTTCTCTAGTTAGAGATTTGATAAATTGGATAAGCCTGGTGAACAAGATTATAAAGTGGCAGTAGGAAATCAAACCAGAAGGAATCAGCAATTGGAATATGTGTTGTGTTATCATTGCTTGGCTGTGAGTCATCAGCCTTAACAGCAGCTGGTGCAGGAACAGCGAAATGAATCTACCTTCTCTTCCAATCACTTTCTTTTCCCACTGGGAGTCTCTGTTGGATTAGCAAAAGTACTGACCAGCTGATAAGGCCTGAATGGCACCTACAGAAGTGGCAAAAAATAGCTCCTGGAGCAGAAATCAGACCAGGGTAGGTGGATTGGGGAGAACAATTTTCTTTGTGCTTGTATCTAAACTGATCTCTGGCTGCATTTCAGGGACTCAGTTTGTGAGCTGGGGATCCACTGGAGCTCTCCTGCAGCCTCCATATGTGGGATTACATATGAAGACAAATTGCAATGATGGGATGGGCCACAGCCATACTTTGCCTTACACTGAGTCACGACATAGCCAGAGGACTAAAGCCATCAGCAAAGGCTGGTGCAAGCCACTACAGCTCTGCGAGGAGCAGCGGACAATTAAACAAAATAGTGCAGCTGAAAATGGAAGCTATGAAACTCCAAGCTGGAAACACACTGTGTTATCTGTATAGATGGAAGATGCATAGTTGTGTGATTTCTTTGCTATTTGATTTACTGGCCTACTGTCAATGCTGAAATCCTTTAACTCAAAATTTGATGTCTTTCCCAAAGAGAGATTCTAATTCAGTTAAGAACTGTAAGTCTGAGAGAGGAATTAATTTTTGAAACTCTGTAGCCTGTACAAGGCTGTACATGTGATGGGTGTACAAGGCTGATTGGTGCTGTCTATTTGTGTTTGTTTTTCTTTCACATTACTTTAATATGATGAATTAGAGCATAGAAGTTGGCATTAATGGACTCTATAAGACTAGTTCTGGAAGATCAAATGTTAAACCACCTTGATGTTCATTCTATTAAAACACTGCAGTCTGCAACATAGGTTTGATTGCAGCAACAGCAAAAATATGATTTGTCCCAGCAAAGATATGATTATGGGTCAATCATTTCCACAAGTGAAAGCACATCCCTGGTGTACACTACAGTGATGGATGAGTAAGAAGGCTCTTCTTTCACGATCTCATCCAGGATAAAAAGGTAATTTCCCATCCACAGAATAGTGGATGTATTGGTAATGGAACAGAAAACTTTTTACACAAATAATTCAGTGGTAGAAATTGAAATATCAAATGAATCTCAACTACAGAAAAATCAATTTGATAAACCTCCAGAATATGATTGTATCAAGTATAGCTTGAAAAGAAAATGCCTTTACTTTCTGTTACAGGAAGCAATGATTTCCCAAAGAAACACCTATGACAATACTCATGAAAAGATCAGTGTCAAGCTCCAGTGTCAGTCTTTTACAAAAAAAAAGATGCTTTGAAGAAACAATGGAAGTGGAGCAGAATGCAGTAAACCCAGCTCTTTATATCATAGGTGTGCTGACCATCACACAGTGAAAAATGAGGACTTCAGAAGAGCTCTGGACTCAACTAAAGGTTAGTCAGACATTATTTCTCCCTCTTTTCCAGATTCGTTACAAGTCAAGCATCTGTGTAAAATCTTCCAACAGCTCCCATGACCTCCCTCACTCATTCAGGGTGACTTTTAGCCCTCTCTGGACAGCCAGGGTAGATGCAAAGAGAGACAGGTTTGGATGAATCAGGGAGAGAAAAAGAGAATCCTACATCTCTCTTGCAGCCCTTACATGTGGTGGCTTGTGCTCAGAAACACAGGCAGCTGTGCAAACTCATATATTTTTGAACCTTATGGTAAATTGTGGCTTGAGGTAAAGGTGGCTGAGATCTATGAGCATCCTACTGCTGAATTTTCTACTGCTGAGTTCTTGAAGTTCTTGATTCTCAGCACATCCCCAGCCAAGGACCTTCTGTTGTAACTGCATGGAATGTATCTCATACCTATCCCAATTTCCATCCCTGTAGGATGGGAATTTTTCTTCAGAATTAGGCTGCACAGATGCAGGGGCAGTTCTTCAGTGACAAGTAACTCAGATTTCAGCACTAAGAACTACTCACCTGGGCTTGATTTTGCTCAAACAGAAAGTCAAAAGCTTTTTTTTTTTTTTTCTAGAGGAAAAAAAAAAAAGCAGAATGACTCTTCTCTTGCAGTTTAATAAAACATGAAGAGGAACCTGGATCTAAACCTCTCACCTACAATGCTCTCAAAAACTTGAGGACAAAGTGAAAATAAAGTTCTGAATTGAAATTTCAGTTATGGATTCCTTTTTTATATTCAGAACTAGACCTCTGGTCCTGAACTCCAAGGTTTGCAAGATGTTAAAATCCAGACTGGCATTCATATGTTCTCTGACCTTTTCTAATAAGTCAGTAATGAGAAAAACGTTATTCAAATACTACTCACAAAACAATGGGTCCATTGGCTCCCTGGAAGACCTCATTTGGTAATTTTTCTAGGTTGTGATTATCACTTAGATTTCTGAAAAACACAATATTTTATGCTGAAACAATCTGAAACTTTAAAAAAACCCCAACACCAAAAAAACTTGAAGAAGTTACTATCTTCATTTTTCAGAATTGTAAACAACAGAAATAGTTACAGCTCATCCAAGTATGTTCCATTAAATGCGTGATTCTCAATGTCCTGAATTCCATTTTTATTGAGCCATCTGCAATAGAGAAAAGGAAAAGAGTTGTGTTCTTATTTCTGCTTCATGACTAAAATTCAAAACAGGGAATCACAAACTAATAAAATTGTTAAATGGACATTGAAATGGTGAAATTTCTGCAAATCCTAGCCTGTAAGATCCCAGTAGTTGAAGGAAGGCTTTGGAGGGGGAAGAAATGAATAGGGTGGATGAGTGCTACCATCAGAGATGGCAGCTGGAGTAAATTCCTAAAGTAAGGGCAGAGCTGGTGAAGATGCTGGTGCTGCTCATGACTCCACTGGAAGGCAGCAGAGGAGTCAGGGAGACCAGGGTGTTTCCTGTTGGTGCTGTCAGTGCCACTCAGTTTTACTCTTAGCAAGATACTTTTGAAATTCTGGGCCATGGCTTCATCTTTGCCAGTTATTAGGGAAAAAAGCCTTCTAAGTGCCATGGGCTTACATCCACAGCCAGGCAGGTGGAGGGTGGGGCTGATGGTCACTGAGCCAGGCAGGAGGGCAGCAGGGGGAAGCCAAACTGTCTGTAAAGCAGGTGATTCCTCCTACACTGCTGCCTTGACAAATTACACTCCCTGTTTGCTCTGCTGTCCAGTCCTACCTCTCCAGGCTCCTTTCCCCAGGAGGAGACCACAGGTAGTGAACCTGGCAATTGAAGCTCCTGGGGCTCTCTGCCAAGTTTTGACTCTGGTGCATTACCTAATTAACATTTAATGACCTTCCCTGTGTCCCTTCACGGTCCTAAAAATTTACATTTAGGTCAGTTATATTTATCATCTTTACAGTGCAATCTTTCATCTAGCCTTAAATGTCACTTTGCAGCTCACACCCTCTCCAACAGGCAGTGACAGGTCTGATTGATGGCAAAAATGGCCTGATTTAATTAAACTGTCAGCAAACCTGGACTCTTTTCTAATTCACTTTGAAAGCTGAGCATGCAAGTGACCCACTTATCTGAGGTCTGAGGTGGTGAGCTAAGGTCAGCATGGAAATCAGTCATGGGTCTGGCTGAAAAGATTGCTCTTTTGACCATGACAGGCAGATGCACATATCTCTATGTCTATAATGTCTGTCAGGCTGGATCAGGAGAACTGTCACCGTCCCCTTCACTTGCCAGCACTATTAGACATGAGTGAGCAGGCACGGTGGAGAGACAGGTCCCTGCTTACAGCACTTGAAACATTTATTATATTACATTGATCTTATAAATTTGTAGCTGCCAGGCTGATAGATATGTTTTTAATCGTACTATTAGCACTTACTGCCTTCTCTCACTGAACATGATGTTGATACAATGAGATGCTAAGGTTGTAAAACAGAGTCACTGTAGCCACACAGTGTGGACTATACACTCCTGTCACCTAGTTAATAGCATCTGAGTAAAAAGAGCAAAAAAATTACCCAAATTCCAAGACCTCATTATAGTACACATAGATAAATTCCTGTTGAGGCAAATTCTCCTCTCACTTCAACCAGCATCCTTATTGGCTCCACTATGTCTTAAAATTGCAAGGTGACAATGGAGGTGGAGATCCAGAACTGGAACATGGGGAATTTTCCTTATAATTTTATGGCTAAACCAGATTTTTAAAACTCTAAAATTCACCCAGTGCAAGAGGTCACTTCCCTTGAGGGACCATTTACATCCTATTTTGGGACTAGGAAGATCTATCTTAGAGCTTGTGTGGCATGCAGACCTGGAAGCTAGATGAATTTCTTCCATAAATTTCTAGAATTTCATTACCAAATGTCTCCTCAGTTCCCACCTGTGCTGATCCCATGCATAGCATAGGATCAGATGCAATCCAAATTACTGGCATAAATGTGCTTGGAGCCTGCCACAGCTAAGCCTATTGAAATGGTTTCTCCCCAGAATGAGGAGGTTCAGTGGATTCTGGGTGATTTTAATAATCTTGATATGCCTAGTTTTCCTAAATGATGTTGCTGTGACCCTGTTGAATTGCTGAGACTTCGCTTTTGTATAGGGAAATGGTAAATTTGTGTCTAAAATGAACGAAGTTCACCACAGCACAAGGAAAGCCTAATCAGGATTTCTCAAAGGGTGCATTAGGGCCCCTGTCCTGAACTGCCCTAGGGAGAACCAGAGCAAAGCTAGGACAATTGTCTGACGAGGGTGCTGGAAGCCAGGTCTGCTCACACAGCTCTTGCTGCTCCTGCACACACCAGTGGGTGCGGGGAGCCCGTGACAATGGGGCAGAAGGGAAGGGCACAGCAGCTGGAAGTACATATGATCCCCCCCATCAGGACAATTTTGCTGTGGAGGCTGAAGTCCCCAGAGTGGTAACCTTCAATACCCAGACAATAATCATATCACAGAATTATAGAAAGGTTTGGGCTGGAAGGGAACTTGAAGATCACCCAGTTCCAAAACCCCTGCCATGGACAGCAACACCTCCCACTAGATCAGCTTGCACAAAACTCCATCTAGCCTGGCCTTTTGCACTTCCAGGGATGGGGCAGCCACAACTTCTCTGGGCAACCTGTGCCACTTCTTCACCCCTGAGGTGAGGGATGTTATAATTTCCTCCTGATTTAAGCAATGAAACACTTTGGGGACAGATGGAGAAGCCAACTTCAAGCTACTCAAGTGGCATAGATAAGTCGAAACACAGCAAAATTCTGGGATATTTATCTCACCTTTCAGTGGTATTATGAAAATAGACAGCATTTGTTGTGCAGTGCTTTGGAAATGTATGCTTGAAAAAGGCTGTGTGTGTGTGTATGTGTGTGTATGTGTGTCTGTGTCTGTGTGTGTGTCTGTGTGTGTCTGTGTTTTTAAAACTTCAGAAGTTGAAGCAGAGGGAGGTTGTTCATAACCGATAGGGAAAAGGTAGAGATAAAGTTAAATGACTTGTTACTGGCCTCTGCATTTTTGATGGTCTGACCTTGCTCCTCCCAGAATCAACGTGAGCTCAATCAGTCAATTCAAACCTTGCTTTTCTCTTTCACTGTTCCAGGTAAACCACACAAATATGCTGGGAACTTTTTTCCAATCTGGCCACTGGCTAAGTGAAGGGAAGGCAGCTTGTCAGCAAGCAAACAGTATGTTTTGGTATACTGAGAGAAAGAATCAAAGAAGCCAGCTAGTTCATTAAAATACATGACTGTTCAAATCAAATGTGGAGTCATCTAACCATGCAGCTCCAAACTGCATTGTGAACCCACCTGTACCAATGCATTAACATTGTGTACAAATAAACCACCTTTCCACAACATCTTCATACATTCTGCCCAAGTAATAAGTGTCTTAGAGTGATGTGTCTGACTGTAAATATTTATGAATCATGCCATCCTTTTGAACACAATTTGTATCACAGGGAATTGTGTAGCTGTAGGTGCTTAACCCTGGCATTGCTAATTACTAAATTTTTTCTCTGATGTGCTTCTAAAATAAAGAGCAGGACTAGAACACAGAAAAAAAACCCAAAAAAACCCCAAACCCAAAAGCATTCATTTGTTTCATGGCAGGGAAACAGAATACAGAGATCTCAGGGGCAAGGAGAAATGTAAAATCTCAAATTGAGTTTGGAAGTGTATGAAAAAATGCCCAACTCCTGGTATCCTTGACCCTGTGCTGGAAAAGAAATGAGCTAACAAGGAGAATAATGAGTTTGCTGTGTCTACTCACAGAATCACACTTTCAGAACTCAGGCCCATGAATGAATTTCTTTCAATTGTACGTATATTTATATTGTCTTGGATATCTCTGAAAAATAAAATACAATAGAAACTATACCTTTTTGTACCTCTGTGAGCCTTTCAGTACAATATGCTGCTTCAAACATAGTATTTTTTCCTTACATTCAATCTGAGGAAGTACTACAGACAGAGGGTAATAACCAAAGTTTCTAAGCCATTTTTTTTTCCCACAGACCACAAACCATCCTAATAAAAAAAGCTGGAACAAAACATTTCCAACACCTTCATACTTTCCTTCTAAATAGGCTGAAGACATTAAGATTCATAATGGCTCAGGTCTATAACCCTGAGGTGGATGAAATAGCTCCTCCAGCAAACACATTGCCCATAAAATGCAATCAGAGGGGCTGCGAGGCTATCCCTTCTCCCAGCCTCCCAACCAGAAGGAGGAAAGCCATTAGCTTTTTTGGCCTGATTCAGCAGGGTACCTACCGGCCCAAGAATGATTCCCAACCTGATGTCAACAGGGTTGCTTATAAACTTTGTATGTGCTCAAGAACTTAAATGCAGGACCTCTGTTAGTGCAGTTTGTTGAATGAACAAGTAGGAATTTCTGTCTTTCCTCAATTGTGACTGATACAACACAAAAAAACAAACAGAAAAATAAAACAAAACAAAAACAAAAAAGGGACATTCTGTTGCTGGCTCAATATAGGCCTCAAAGAAGTTAAATAATGTTACTCATAATTTAGACAGGGGATATGGTTGTTTCCATGTTGCCTGTGTTGGAAAGCACAGAACAAAATTATTTATTTGCAAACCTTGAAATTAAGCGTGGTTCCAAAATTATCTCATGCTGACAGCTCCATACAGCCACAACTCTGCACTGAATGACACACAGAAGCTTCACTCAAGAAACTGAGGGCAGCAGAGGCAGGAGTAGGGAGGGAACACAGCACCCATGCAAGTGAACTGTATCCCTCTACTAAAGATCTGCCCTTTATACATATCAAGACCTGTCTTTGGGACTTAAATATTGGCAGAACTGAAGCCAAGGGGAATTTTCTTATTGACCTCAGAGGGACCAAAGTTTGAACTGAAGTCTAGTTTAGGACTCAATCAGTATCAAGGTCTATTTATTCTTACAGGGAAGTGAGGAGTTGTAACTAAAAAATTAAAAGCTCTTAGTGATACAGGACACAGTAATTCCAGTCTAGTTAAGACTGATGATAAACACAAAGGTCTACAGGTGAAAATATCTGGACTGCCATAGCTGTTGAATTTCCTTGATGGCTTCGAGGAGCAATGAACTGAAGTTCTCAGAATTACGTACATAAAATGTACTCCAGAAATTGATTTCTTATCTTATATATCTGTATACTACATTCAAGTATCCCCCCTCTATGTTTTATATTAATTTTTATTGATATTAAGGGCTATTATTAAGATAGCCATTAATAATTGCAGGATTAATGTTTCTACAGGTTGAAATCTTCTAATGAAAGATCTGAAGATGCAGAAATTTGTGTGTGAATTAGCAATAAATGTTGTTCAAAAGAACACTGTCAGTTATACTAAGAACTGATTGAGAAATGAATATTCAAATATTTTTCAGTGAAAAAGAAACCAAGTTTTCCTGATATGCATTTATTATACAGAAGAAGAAGTACTTTAGGAAATTAACAGCCTCTTTTCACACAAAATTTTGCAAAAATATTTTTTTCCTCATTAGCACTGAGATTTTCCATAGTAAAAAATTTCATTCTTTGGACATTTTTTAAAAAAAATATTTATTTTTATTTTTATTTCCTCTGTGATGAGGCCACTTCTGATGGAACTCAGCTCTGAGATCTGTGACTTTGCCATGTAAATCAGAAAAATTTTACCAGGTGGCAACAAATTTCCACCACCACCGTCCTGGTTTGGATTTCAACTTCTGAAAGAGGAATCAAAGGCTGTTGTTTGTCCCCTGGGTCCCCAGGACGGGTGCTCATACTGCAGTTAAAGGAAGAGTGGTATGTAAAGTGCAAGTTCAGGTGTTTTGTATAAAAGAGACCTGGAGAGAACCAAGACCTTCTGAGCTACATTATCATCAATGCCTGCAAAATTACAATAAACACACCACTGTGGAACTAATAAATAAGCACATGGGGAATCATGTCCCAAAAGGAGCAGAACACTCAAAGGCAGCTTTCAAAAACTGAAAAGCAAATGTTCAAACTTACAGCAAAACTTTCTGGAAAGAGTGAATCTTGTGGACAGCAGGGAAAAAACGAAGGCCAGTGTTTGATATTAACCTAAGGGGAAGAGAAGATGAAGATTATTCAGTCTGCTCTTGGAAAGAAGATAACAATTAATAAAGAAGAAAGAACATTGGACTTAAAATGGTTGTCACAAAAGGCAGAGTTTAGCCACAAAAGTGGGGTTTCCCAATAGGAAAATTGTAATTTGGAAAGATTTTTGTCCAAAGTACAAGCTTAATTCTGCCCCACAGAGGTAAAGGGAGAAACCTTACCTTGGATGATAACACAGTCCCTCCTGATGATCTCAGTAAATTGTTCATATTAATTTTCCAACAGTATTCTAAGAAATCAACTGCACTGACACAGGATAATTATTTTCATGGTAGCTGTTTCAAAACAAAAGTATCAACCCACCATAATTTTAACCTTCTACTATAATAGAGGATGCATAAAATCTAGGGGAAATTAATTGATGAATTTTGGAGAGAATTAGCATAGCTTACTCCTCAGCCTCTTTGATAGTGAGGGGCGAAAACCATGGGAATATTTCAGTAGTTTGTGCAGCTGGACATAGCCCCAAGCCTCTGTCCTTAAATATCTCCACCCTCCAATGACACTGACCATCACTGGCCACTGCATTGTATTTTCTGT
Organism: Regulus satrapa; assembly: GCA_013396955.1. Lineage (NCBI taxonomy): Eukaryota > Metazoa > Chordata > Aves > Passeriformes > Regulidae > Regulus > Regulus satrapa. The sequence continues at coordinate 101,683 of VWZN01021066.1, read as the reverse complement.
CCATTAAACACCACCTCAGAACTGCTTACTCTGAAGGACAATCTTGTGCTCACAGCCACTGAGGTCACGGGTACCCACAGAGATGGACCACATCTAATTCAGTCAAATTTTGTTATCCAGAGCAGTAGTGAGCACATGAAAAAATGTGATGCTGCCATGCAGCAGGGGATAACTGGTGGCTGCTGATGGCTGGAAGGAGGGCTGAGTGCTAGAGGGAGGAGCTGGACTGGACTGGCCTCTGCACATTTGGGAGCCTTTTCCAGACACCAAAAAGTCTCATGTTTACCCCGCCAAACAGAAAGAAAATTTGGATTCTTGAAAGTTTTTTTTGTTTTTTTTTTTTTTTTTTTTTTTTTTTTTTTTTTTTTTTTAACCTGTCACTTAGAACAATATATTAGATGTGACTTTAAAAAAACCCAAATAGCTGAATAGCTGAATTGTGATCAAAGGACTGGGTGAGACTGGATAAAAATTACATTGTTCATATGATTTTTAAAATAAACCTAGATTATTTCAGGAGAGTTGCAGTCTTTCAGGTTTCAAAATTTGAACTGAAACTGAGCATCTCCATTTGACAACCAAATCCTATATTTGGGAACCCAGGGTGACACATAAGTCCATGAAAAAGTCATTCACTTGCATAAGTACTGCTCTGAGCTCCCTGAGATGGTATCTGGGTATCCTCAGATGCTGAAAAGCTAACTTTGAACTGTCTCATCTTGTAACAGAAAGCAATACCTCATATGCAGCAAAAAATTACAGGAGTATTAGTGAATATTCAAGAAGCCAGTTTGGGAAAGTTGCTGAAATATCAAGACTGTTTAGTCTCAGGATTCAGAGTTGTCTGAGATTGCATTAACTTAAAAATAACAGCTGTCATGTGACCAAGAAAGCGCCATAAAAATGCCTTTGAAAAACTATTACATATAGTTAAATAGAAAGCATGATTAATGAAGCAGGTGGATTACACAAGGCCCTTATTACTTAAAATATTTTGGCACTTACACTTTGTAAAAGGATTTTGCTGAAAAAAATTAGAAGCAATAGGAGAAAAACCTGTAACTCCCCCTTACAATATTTTAAAATACACTCTCTAAAGTGCTGGAGATATACAGGGTTTTAGTGGAAAGTTGTCTTTAATTTTAAATGAGTCATATGCTAAAAATTCATGCAATCCTTTTTTACAAACCCCTTTTAAACACAAATTGTTGCATACATTTCCCTTAGTAGGAAAATGAAGGTGGAGACTGTTGCCAAGTAGTGTGTGGCTACTGCAGGACAGAGAAGAAATAAGAAGCTTTTCTTTCCCAAGAAAATCTTAGTCCTCATGGTGCAGCAGGTGACAGGACTCTTACATCTGCTATTCAAACACTGCTCCCAAGGGCAACTTACACCCAGCATATCAAAATTCCACCTCGGTTATCAAGGCTTTCAGCATACACATGAGAAAAAAACATCTCCAAAGCCTTGGGTTAGTTCTGATATCTCCAGTATTTCCAAAGTGTTCAGGGCTCAATTTTCACTGGTGTCAACTGAGCAGCATAAGATGAAGAGGAAAGCATTTTTGACAAATCATTATATATTGAAGTAAACCTACACATGGTTAGAAGGCACTGATTGCACAGAAACACAGAATGGTAATTAGGAGCAGGAGAGGATGTTCTTTTAATTAAATGCAGAAAAAGAACTGAAAAAATATTTAGCTAGACTGCAGCCTAGATCTTCCCTCTCTTTTTATTCCACCAGCAAATCTCCAGAGGCCTTTAAGTGGATAATCTTTTTAGAATGTAGATAATCCAATTTACTGAATATCTTTCCTGCAGGACAGCTTTGTCAATATATTTACCATAAAGTGTATACATCCTTAGTAGCCTCATTTTGAACAAGTGTCCTCTTTAATCTGTGTTATAGCTGAGTCTCCCCTTGCCATGCATAAACAGCTTGGTGAGAACTGTTCTTTTTTCAGATGGCTAATGGCTGTGTTCCAAGGTATTAATTGTCTTTCTGAATAGGCTTACTGGAGCCAGCACTTAAGAAAACAGAGCACCAAAATCAGCAGAGAAAAAAAAAAATTCAGAAAATAATTCCTGAAAGATTCTGGCTGCTTATCTCCAGATATAGTAACACTTCTGTTGTTTTTTGTGCCAAATTGTAGGAGCTATTCTGACAAATCTGGGAATCAGTTTACCTCATCAATCTTCTGAGGGTATTTGCTAAATTGCAAACTCACTGTAGGCAGAGATAAACACAAATTTACGCAGGAAGCACTAGCTTTGTGTCCCTTAATCACACGGGTTATTTCATGGTGCATGGGAGCCTGATTCCAGTGAGGCATTCCTCTGATTCACATATCCCTGGTTTCTTAAATTTGCAGCCCCCACTCCTGGGCAAGGGTCTTTAACTGCAAGGCTGCCACACCAAAGAAAGGAGTGGAGCATCACTTCTTTTTATTGAAGAGTCAACTCCAAGAAAGGGGTCAGTAATTCTGTGGAGTTTGCTGCATCTGCAGCAAATGCAGATCTGTGTTTAGGAAGCACCAAGCAGGTACAAGTAGCTGTAAGACTTTAGAGTTGTCTCTGCCCCTTCTACAGGCAAAACCCCATGGTTTTGGGATTTACATTTTCCCTCCCCTCCAACAATTCAGCTGTAAGCCCTCAAAATTAACCTGAAAGGAGTGTTACATTCAAATTTTCATATTGCAAGCTGAGATTGCTTAATACAGGAGATTGACACCCCTCAAAAATGAACCAAAGGACATAGATTACATAGGAGAATAAATTTTGGAAAGAAAATGAGTATGAAAAGCCATCACTGCATTGTTAAAGAGACTATGCCACAGGTGTCCCTAATGAGAGCCAGATAAATAATCTTGTACACATGAAAAGATCAGTAAGTTACCATTTTGAAGCAGTCTGTCTCTCTGGTATATATCCAAAAAGACCAATTAGCAATTCTCTTTACTGCTTCTAAAAGACTGGTGAGAAAGTTAAGGTTGTCTGTTTCTAGAAGGTTTAGGCTATTCAGCACTGTGTTTTTTCAGCATTTTCCTCTTCTTTGTGTTTTTGCCATACTGGTAAGGATGATGATGATGATGCAGGAGACAAAGGGAGTGGGCTGAGGAGGAAATGTATTTGTCTCCAAGTTGACAGAGAAAAAAGCATATTAATATTCAACTGCTGCTGGCCATAATGAGCCCATGCTGATGAGGGGCTAGTAGACCTTCTTGCCTGCCCATAAACATGACCTAGTGTCTATACAACAATTTTTGTAAAAACACAGAGAAAGCCTTGCAAACAGTATGTTGCCATTAAACTAATAGGCAGTAGTACCTGGGCTCAGTTTTTGACATTGATACTGATAATTTTTTTTCTCT
>VWZN01021066.1:77894-98210 GCA_013396955.1 Regulus satrapa | reverse complement strand
CTGATGTGGGTACTTGAGGGAAACAAACACTTTGGGCCAAGCGACACAGTGTGTCAGTTTGTCACTCGGCAGAGGGGGACAGGAGAAGTTTCTCTTCCTTGAGAACCCTCTCCTGCAGCCTTTGGGTTTTCTCCGGGTGTGTCTGGGAACTCGGGACCAGCCGTTTCGCTGCCTTGCTCGGAGCTGCCATGGCTGCTGCAATCCCATCGCTTCTTCAGCGCTGATCCGGAGTTTCCCTGCCTTTCACACTCCACACCCCAGCCCCATTGGACACCTCCACGCTCTCCAGCCAGCACCACGGACACTTGGCACACCTCGCTCAGCCTCGGGAATTCCATCACTCCCGGACCCATTGGAGCTGCCATCACCTCGTGTTCCCCGAGCCGGAGCAGCCCCACAGCCCCGGGAGATCACCGCACCCACCCTGTGCCCCGGAGCCACCAGCGCTCCCTGCCAGCTCTGACTGTAACTATACCGGAGAGAAAATCCTATTTCTGTTTGTTATTTTACTGCTGTAGGTGCTGTTGTTTGTTTGCCTTGTTAAACGCACTAGTAAAGAACAGTTATTCCTATTCCCATACCTCTGCCTGAAAGCCCATTAATTTCAAAATCAAAATAATTTGGAGCGAGGGAATTTTTTACAATCTCTATTTTCAAGGGAGACTCTTGTCTTCCCTAGAAGATACCTGTCATCTGAACCCACAACAGTTTTCTAATAGAAAACCACCAATAAATATAAATTTTTTTTCTGAAATATTTTCTGCATTGTGTTTTAAGAGCTCTGCTACAGCCACAGAACTATGTAAGGAATCAGAGTACGTGTCTTGTAACCTGCCACACTGTCCCCATAGCTGGGAGCTTCAGAAGAGCCACAATGATCCAGGGATGGGCGAGTACACAAGTCCTTGTGCTTTGAGATACTGGTTGCAGTTCGGTTTCTCTGTAGTTCCTCACACAGGCAGAAAGAATCACCTAATCTGTTATGTGACCATGTGATATTCCTTCCTAACTTACAGCAATTAATGTGAAAATTAGGCAGTAATGTACAGGTTTACAAGTTTCCAGGTTTTACAAGTTTCCTTTCATGGCCTTAAAATTTTTATAATTTCTGCAGTAGCTCTTCCACACAGATGTTTTACCGTTTTATGAATAATTTTAAACTATAGTCCCATATGTTTGCAATTTTTTGCTTGTGTATTATATAAAAAACCCTGAACAACCACCACAAAACCCCCCTAACTGAACTTAAAACCATCAATCTATTAAACTCCTCGACACCTAGCCTTATATTTTCAATATTGCCTCTACCTTACATATCATGGGAAGGTGAATAAGAGGACTGGGTTACCTTTACCAGATGCTGTTTTACGGCCTTCCATCAAGGTTTCTGCTTTCTCATTAAATTAACTATCCTACCCTTTCAACCAGCAAAGCTTTTTGCCTTTTCAGTTTCCAAAAGGGCAAGCACAAGTCAGTGAAGCCAGGGAATGGAGAAAATGGCATCTTTTCACCAGAAATGTAGGAGAGAACACAAAGGCATGGCTGTATGCAGAGAGATGGTCTGGGCATGATGTTACTCGGCATCATACCTGGCTCATTGGATGTAGAAAAAGTCCCCAGCAAGAGCTTTATGTCCTTCTCCTGGTCTCTGTGCTGGGAAATGATGTAGCTCCACTAAAGCCAAAAATATTGCATGGATTTATACCTCCAGCACATCTACCTCAACCGTTGCTATTAGATAAAACCCCCACATTCATCTGTTTGGAAGCTCCAAGCCACAAAATCTGCATCTTTTGTACTATCAATAGTCATGCAAACCTAGGAGGTTTTACCTCCTAGAGTGAAGGCCCAGAGGGGATGTGGCATAAATCCATCACTGGAGTAAACACCAAAGTTGGATTTTGTGAACGTAAGTTAGAGAAAAGCTTTGCCACAAGAATGGATGGGAATTAAGGAGCTGTGAATAAAATAGAAGAAATCTCCTAGTCACCAAATCATTGAGTTTCTGGAACAGCCTCTCCTGGAAAATCGAGGAAATTAGAGAACAGTGAAGATCATCAAGGATGTCAATAAAGTACTTAATTAATGGGATAATAATGAAGTGGATCCAGGAAGAAATAGGATACAGCAGCTGGAAAGACTCTCCTAGCCCTCCATGCTCACAAGAGAAAAAACCTTAAAAACCTTCAAAATGCAGTTTCTTCTGTTATCAACTAGCAAGTAAAACTAGCTGAAGAGGACAGGGGAATGGTCAAGGAGACAAGCAATCCTCTTTATTTTCAATCTGTTGCTTCTATAGGTCATAGGATTGCTGCTGCAGCTGAATTTTTACATAGGTGGAATCTTTGAAGGTTGAGTCAATATGCATGGGAGTGTGGAATGACAAGTGCTCAGAAGAGGCACATCCACTAGTGTTAAGAGGAAAACTTTCACTATTTCAGATATATATGGTGTGAATTTACCTTCACCTATGATTTCTGTGTCCCATATTTAAATGATATCTGAAATTAATGTGTTCTTTACTGTGTCCACATTTCTTCTTCTTCAATTTTGTGTGAGATAGATGCACTCTCATTCTTTCTTCCCATCTGTACATCTGACAACTCTACTCCCCATGGCAGCTTGTTCTGGAGATTTTACATGGGATAAACAAAAGTTCTGGTTTCGTTCTTAGGTGGCCAGAGCTACTCAAAGCCAGCAGTCACTGCTGAATGAGTCAGGGTTGAAACAGGAGGAAAAAGGCACATGATTTCTCCTCATGGCAATGCAAACTTAGACCTTTGTTTCCCTATTGTCAAGAGAAAATCTATGTTTCAGTTCTGCAAAGTTAAAGTTTACCAAGGTGCCTGATGAATTTGATAAAGTGGGAATCAGTCAAAATACTGGGAAGATAAAAATCCTACTCCAAATCTAGCCACAGATTCCAGTTCAAAGAAGATTTAAATGATAATGGCTTCTGTAGTGCTAAATACACCTTATCTCCTGAAGTCCAAATCTTAAATCTCAAATCTTAAAGAACAAATTCAAAGCAATGCCCCTTGGCATTTTTGAGCCCAGAACCTGTCAGATACTAGCGATTTTCAGGGACTTTAAACACACTCTTTGGCTTACTGGGAGCTATGCTTATCAGACCACTGACCTGATTTCATACTGTCTTCATGAAATCTCTAACCAGAGAATTAAATTAGCTTTTATGTGCTGAAATGTAGAAACCATGACCAGGCTTCTTGCACAAGTAAGGGAAACAAGGCTTCTTGTATGAGTAAGGTTTCTTGTGTCCATCAGGAAAATCAGATGGGGTTTATGTGCTCAGGTGGAAAATATACAAAAGTTTGGTTGGTATCCTGATGGGTGAATAAACTGGTATCCTGCTCACCAAAGGACACCATTTGAGCTGTATAAGCTGCGACCATTAAAACTAACTCATTTTAAAATGGAGTTCATGGACTTCCATGTGCTAAAAGCTGTTACAATATATTTGAGTAACCAGCTTACTTTAAGGATGCATTCAATTACCACTGAATTTTTACAGCACCTCTACAGAAGCAGATGTGCAAATGACATTCTGAATGAGGCTGGCTGAGGAAATAAACATCAGTATATTTGTATTTTAGGGATCTAATAATCTCATCAGGAATTTATGAAGACCATGGCTAAAACACTACCTTTGTTAAAGAAAAAAATACTTTGAATGCTTAACAACATGCATGTAAAATATAACAGAAGGCAGCACCATAGCAAAGACAGATGAGAGATTTTATTTTTGTCCCTAAGTTCCCAGGAGGAATTTCAACCTAAATTTGTTTCTTTCTAGATGTAAGAAAGGTCCAGCTCTTCTTCTAATCACTCATTTTCAACCTGTTGCTTAGAAAGGCTTGAGGAACTTGTGTGTGGGACTCCTGTAGAAGTTTTTATCTTCAGTTTTTCTGAGGACTGTGCAGGCATGGAAATGTGTATTGACAATGTGCAGCTGGTAGTGAAGAGAGGGAATCATCCTGTCTTATCACCCAAAGTGCTCAGCACCAGCTGGACAGATCCACAGGTGTGTAATTAAAAGTGACCCTAGGACTTGTAAAGAGCAAAAGATCTTACAAATATCTGAGGCTCGGAAGGTGTTGGAAGGCATCTTTATCAATGTACACGAGGTTGTTGGCTTTCTCAATTCTTCTGCAAAAAGGAAATGAAACATCAGAGAAAAATATATCAATATATTGATCTTAAAATTGTGTTTGTCCCATGATGTAGTGGAACAATATGCTGAGTTTTTCTTTTTGACCACAGAAGATTTGGATGATTTCAGGGAGCAGCCTACCACAGACAGGCATATCCCACCACCTTTTGATCCTGGCAGTGATCTGAGGATAAATTTTTGCCTGAGGAGGCAAAGAAAGGGTCAGCTAGATAAGAAGATGGAAAAGACAAAGGGAGATTTCAAACACTCCTATAATGCTACAGATTCTTCAGTGCTTACCTAAACCAAATTGCAAAACCTTTGATACTTGCCTATAATGAATCTTTATAATTGTCTCCTTTGCATTTAGATTGCTCATTACTTACATTTCATGTAGGTTGGGAAGGTTGGAAAACACATTTGCTTCTATGACCTCCAAGGCGTCATTCTGTGAGATCTCTCTGAAAAATAATTTAAAAGTAAAGATATTTCAAGTCATGGTGAAGCAGAAAATGGAGAAGTGAAAAATTCACAAGGAACTCCTTCTCAGATTACTGATGGATTTAAAAAACAACGTGGATATCAGCTAAGAAAGCAAAAGCACTGATGAGTACTGCTGTGGCAAGCAATAACAACAGTCAGGAACAGAGATCTGGAGATCTGAGGCTCAAGTTGGTATTTGCAGCATCAGCCCTGCATGTCCTGCTGTCACCATTCCCTATGCATTAGAAGTCAAGATCTATCCATCATGAGCCACTGGACTTCTGACAAAACTAAATACTATTAGAAATTTAATGAAACCTTTTAACTCAGTGAAGAAAAGAGGGGGTGAAGGTGACTGAAAACAAAGACAGCTAAAAGTTCCTAAGAAATATGACACAACTTCAGCAATAGGACACTGCTGTCTTGGCCCAATGGGAAGTGCAGAGATTAAAATTAAGCCACCAGCAGATGTGCCCTTGTAAACAGCAGCTGGAGACCACAGAAGTGAAGAAGCCTTCCACACCTTGGAGAAAACCCTATTTGACTTGGTCTGTACGCAGTTAATGCCCACTTACAACCAGAGAATTGCAGAATATAAATGGCGAGTTTAGTGTTACCATCACACCAGAATGCATCTCCTGCTAGTCTAGAGCATATATTTCTTTGCTTCCTTAATCTGTGCGATAACAAAGACAGGGCTCAGGCTCTGGTGTAATTTTGAGCTCAGGAGCTCTCCTGGTGAATCAAGTGTTACTTGCAATTACTGCAGTGTCCCCTGTCCCAATCACATCACTTATCCTGGTGCTGACCAGGAAGGTCGAGGTAAAGACAGCCATGCCAAAAGATTCCTCACTGCCATTTTTTTGAAATGGTGTCAAAATGTTATTTTCTCAGGCTGAGGTCATCTGTGGGAAGTAAAATTTGTAGTACAGCTGCAGTTCAGTGGTAGTGTCATGGTCTGTTGCATTTTAATCATAAGGTAACTGCACACATCTTTGGAATAAAACCTTGGATAAATAGATTGCAAACTGGACGACACTTGGTCCTGGATATCTTGTTCTTTTGAAATTATGATGGTTGCAAATAGATTCAAATAGGCCTGAGGTAAAAAAAAGAGATTGTAATGTAAGGTGCACAGTCAAAAAATGATCACAAAAATTAATTAGAGGGATATAAATATATTCCACTCTCTTCTAAATTACAGCTGAACCATACCTGACATATTACCTCCCCATTTAGGAGAAAAGCCTTGCAAAAGAAGATATGTGTTTCACTTGACTTTTCAGTTGTTAAAAAATGCCTTGGTGGTTTTGCATTTTTTAATTTAATAAGAAAATTTCCCTCATGTTTCTTCAAGGTTTTTTCTGTTTTTGTTTTTGTTTTTTTTTTTTTTTAATGGAAGAGATCCAGCTCTTCTCCAGGAACTCTAAATTGGCTGGAAAATAAGGAAATAAAAGTACATGAGGACTGACATTAGGTGCTTGGCAGGGTGAATTGAGGACTGGGTTGGTTTAACAATGCTGAACCACCACCTCACATGTGTGTGTTCCTTTTCATTACTTAATTTTCAGCAGCATCAAAATGTTTCACTGGAGACAGATGCAAGCGGTGCTTCCAGACTTTTTATCATCTTCCTGTTTTCTTTAAAAATAATTGCAATATGTAAGTAGAAACATCCAGAAGAATAGAATAGAATAGAATAGAATAGAATAGAATAGAATAGAATAGAATAGAATAGAAACACTCCCATGAAGTAGTAGTTAGGCAAGTATAAAATTCACTTGCCTAACTACAGTCTTGAGGATTTAAAAACATGGAAGATGTCTCACACTTTTTAAGGTTTGGTTTGGTTTTCCTTGTGCTCTTTTTGGGTGGTCAGGTGTATATTTGCCATTCCCCACAATCTAAAAATCAGTTGTTTAAAAAAGAGAAAATCTTCAGAAAAAAGCAGCATCTTTACTACTAACAAATACATTTAGTCAGAAGATACTTCATGCTACTAAGAATTTAAGGGAAAAAAATGTTGCAGATGTGTTGACCTTATACAGGGTAAAAAGGGTTATTAGGAAACTATAATACAGTTATGACTTCACCCAGAAGATAGTGTTGCTGAAGGTAATGATTTTTATGATCCAATCTGCTATCTAACTTTGGAACAACTCGGATGACACAGCTTTTTTAATGGATTGCTTAAAAATGAATGTTTCTGCATCAGAAGAGTTTTTGGTTTCCTAAGAGCATGGTAGGTTATTGGCTTTGTTTCGATTCAAGAAATGGAAGATACAGATCTGATTAAGGTGGAACACAAGCAGGCCATGGCACTCTGGAAGGCTTGGAGAATGCATGGTGAAGGAAAGGAATGGGGAGAGGTAGGAAGATAGGAATCTCTAAGCTGTTTTCGCAAGATTAGGTTTTTAAAATAGTAAGATTTTAGAGATTATGTTTTAAACAGAATTAAATAACATCTTTGTGAGGGGGCTTTCAGAGACATGGAGAATGACTTAGCTTTCATTCTAGCATTCCCATTAACAGGTACAAAGACAACAGTCTGTTTGTTTTTTTAAACATGTAATGAAAATATAGACATATATAAATATGTTCATTTGCAATGACTTTTTTTGTCTTCCAGCTGAAGCAGTTGAGGTTATGAACATCTCAAGATTAGTAAAAGGAACAAAAAGGAAAATTGTCAGAGGCAGAAGACTGCTGCTGGCTGCATCCTTTGTGTTCAGGGATTACAGTGGTGAGGGTAAAGACCCTCTGTCCCTTGCAATGAATTGTATCCTCTGCTACACTCTCTCCAAGTAATCCGGTAGGTGATGACCTTACTCATCATTATTCTTTGCAGATGAATCCCAGTTTTGGGCTGTACATAAACCTGACAGGGCTCTCGTTCAGCTACAAAGGATAAATAAAATAAAACCATTCTGTTTAGGAGATCAGTCACACAGTGGGAACAATAGGCAGCACTAATCTGGGGTTTGGTCTTGTGTAAACTATTTATTCATACCAGCAAAAAGTGCCCACCTGCTCCTGGAAATTCCAAACAGCACTGTCTTGGATACAGGTATCCATGACATTAAAAGTGGAAACCACAGCTCCTCACATCAACCAACGAACTCAGCAGACTCAGATCCTCTGTAGAGGAGAGCAAATAATACCTGAGGCAGCAGCTACAAAGGGAGAAAAGGGATTGCTAGAGTTTGTGCAAGTGATTTGTCTTACAGCATAAATACACACAAACAGATGATTGCTCATAATGCAGATCTGATTATATGTCATCAAGAGAGAAGATGGGGCTGTTATTATGTTGTTTGTTTGGAATGAATGACACTATTAGTGCTACTGGCAGCTATGGCAGGAAACCCAGCGGGCAATCCCAGCATCACTTCTGAAACAGACAAGCCTTGGAATAGATGGTGTGCAAAACAATCAGGCGCAATTTCTTAAAAAAACCCCAAATATCCAAACCACCCAGCAGTTGCAAAGTTCTTAGGCATTTGCCTGAGCTTACTTTTCACTGCATGCAGAGTTGTACTGAAATCAACAGTGATCCTTGGAAGCATAAATTGTTTACTCAAATACAAAGCCTAAAAGATGAAAAAGCATCCAGAAATGCATTTTCCAAAGGTGCAAAGGACAATTGTTTTTATTTTTCTGCAAAGAGAATGTAAGACTCCAAGACGCGACATCACATGATTAAGGAATTTCCTCTAATTTGCCACTAAAGCAGCACACTGAAATCATTATTCCCTGGCAACTGAGTGCAGCATATAATTTTCACGTGTGGCACCCAGAGCCTGAGTTAGAAGGGATCAAAAATCATTTAATCTGCCTGGAAAGTTGCCCTTAGGTAAGGGTGGGGATACAATTTCATGACATCCGTGGCAGAACCCAGTGTGATCCATAGTAAGGATTCCTCCTCAAACCAACTGCACTCAGAGTGTCACCTGTAAAAATCAAGATACAAAATCAAGAAATGGCCTTTTAAACAATTCTGGTAGCAAGGGACTTAGAGTTCATGGCAGTTTCTTTGTAGTCTACTAAGGGAAAAGTCTCTTAGACTAACCAAAGTCTTACAGAAAAAAAACAACACTGTGCTAAACTCACAAAGTAATGATCTTGGGGCCAAGTGGTCTCCTATTTCAAAATAATGAAAGAATAATAGACTGGAGGTTTATATCTTTTATGATAGGAATTCCTTTCAGGATCGGAGTGGAGTATGCAAGGATAGGCTATAGGATAATTTCTTCTCCTACTTGGAAATAGAACTTTTTAAAGAAAGTGTGTTTATGTATTCATGCCTATATGCAGATGCAGAAGGTTAACAGAGGTTACCAGGTGGTGTCTTGTCAAAAGAAGAGCAGAGCACACAAGAGGCAGAAGAGCAGCTTAGACCAGCATTAGCCCCTTACATGATGCCCAGGGATGTGTGATTTCGAGCCTGAGCAGGAATGACAGAGAGAAGCTGCTGCCCACCTGGTGAGCTTGGCTGTCTGATGGCCACAGTAAATGTGGGATTTCTGGATTTCTGCATTTCTTTGCCTTGTGGTGAACTAGCAGAGGGGATTTCCCTGTCTATCAAGGTTCTCTGGTCCTTGCTTGGTGTGTGCACCTTGCTGACATATGCGGCACATGTTGTGAAGAAGGGATTTCCTCCCTCTCCAGGCACATGGTCCTACTTTGTGGTCCTGGTGGCCACTCCATCCCTGTAAACTCCTACAACCTTCCTTAAATTCCCTTCCAGAGCAGGTGCCTACACAGGCTATACATTGATCTGTTCACCCTGTATTTCCTGTGATACATTATAATTGGGTTTTTATTGGCTATTATCCTCGGCCTTTGATGCAGCTTTTTTGTGGCATAGCTATCCTGTGGATTCCCATGAATGCTTTTCTTTCACTCTATAGGTACCTGCAATCAGCAGTGATCCTGGAGGTTTGAGGTACTGATTGTCAGACCAGGTGGCCTCACTGTGCTTGCTGTACTGCTACAAATCAACAGCATTGGGTTCATTTAAAGGAATAGAGAAGGGAAAAAAGGCCAGCAATGCTTATTTTCCCCCTTTTGTACAAATATAAATACTCTTTGGAGAAATTTGCCAGGCCAGTTTTACTCTGTGGTTTGCCTGATGCCACAATTTATGTCAACTTTAAGAAGTAAGTGCACTGTCATTCAGGCAATCCTGCCCAGCATTCACTGGGTGAGGCCCTATTGGACCAGCCTTAGACATGTCTGAACTGAAAAACTGAACACCTGGCCACCTCTGTCTCCTCTGCCTCTCTGTCATGGATGGAGTGACTCATTTCTTCAGCCTGATCAGAAACAAGCCAGTATAAAATCTACTTTTGAAAGCGTCCCTCTGAAATGACAGCAAAATGCTACTACATTGATTTAAACAGATTACAAAAGAAAAACAATTTTTCTTAAAAATATTGGAGACTTCTGACCTTTAAAAAATAGATAGTTGACACTTTCTCCTTTCACTTTTCCTTGTGAACATGAAAATCTTGTCTTCCTACCATGATTTATTGAACACCAGGAAGTTACAGGGTAATATCTCTTAGCAGATATTGATGTTTCAGAAATGAAATCAAGGACTGACTCTTCTCATGATCTCTTTACTCTGCTGAAGATACACACATGAGTTGTACTGGCCTTACTAAATAAGTGGAAAACCTATTTAACCAACTGAACACTAATAGGAACTCCACACAGAGCTAGATAGTGTATGCATCAGTTTTGAGGGAGATTATCAGGAGGTCCCTATGCTATGCCTTCCTGTCTTCTCCAAAGGGCATGAAACCATGTTCTCAAATAAATCCCTGCAGGCATGGGAAAAAAAAGAAGCAAATTTCTGCATGGCAGGGAGAAGCAAAGGGGATTTTACTTCTATCGGTGCTTTAGCACCATGCCAGGAATCCAGATGAAAGTCTGTGGAGAGTTTGGGTGCATCAAATTAATTGTCCATGTAATAGTTTTTAATTGGTCTCTCTAATCTGAAAAAGCACACGATTAGCCTGCAGAACTGTGACTGATTACAACCAGATACAACAGACAAAGCTACATCATTATAAGAATTGATTTTATAATCAGTACATTTGGGGGGGGGATAGATATCTCTTCATACTCCAGCACTGGGGGAGTGTATTATACTCCTTTTAGTTTACTGCCAGCAATGCTGAAAATACATGAAACTTTGTAGGGTCAAACAAGAAAAAGGGTCTTTGGAGGAAATGGTAGCTTTTCACAGAAATCTGGCTCAGCACAGGCATCCCAGAGAGATAGGGCTTAGAACTCAGCCTCCACGCCCTGGGACAGATAGCCTGCTGTCCCCAGCTTTAGGTATTAGTAAATTTTATCTTTGACTATGAAAGCTTGCAGATAATACAGAAAAATATGTGTAAAATAGAAACAACCACTCAGTCAATGGTACTTTTTCCTCTCAGACATGATGGGCTCCAGAGGATGTTGAGACCATGCTGGCTGAAAAGATGGGTATTCAGCTGAGGAAGGGACCTTCTCTTTCAGAGATGCTGATATTCCCGAATTGTAACTCCTTCCAGGGAAATGGGCAAGCAGCATTTATTGCCACTTATCTTTTATTACTCCTCTCTTTGCTTTAGTAGCCAGCTAATGATGAATAGCTTATTAAGATGACCTGGGCAGTTGAAGAAATTACATTTGAGACACTCATTCAGGAGAGCAGCTGAATGAGGAAGTGTGGCAAATAATTTCTGGGAAAAATCAATAGGCAGACTGTCTTGGGCTGGGAGAACTTGTGGCTTCCAGAATCCAAAGTCCAGTTCGGACCAGATAGCCTTTCCAAACAAATCCTCCTGAAGCAGATGCTGCCAAATACTTCAGCAGACAGTTTTGAAATGTTTTAAAGACGCACACATTCACAAGAGGTCTCTGGAGCACAGGTCACTACTAATTCAAATACATTACAGAAACAGGAATATACAGAATAACAAGTGCCTTAGATAGGCACAATTTAAACTTTTAGCTAAGAAAGGGAATTCTAAAAAAAAAGCAAACAAAAAACCAACTTTTTTACTCCTCAATTTTTGCACTACAAATCCTCCCAGGACACTAAGTATTATTCACCAGAGCAAATAATATAGTACATATACCCTCTTCAGTGAAAATAAATCTCCATGACTTGACCCACCATAAGAAAAAATATTAGCATTGCCTAATGTTAAGCCAAATTATGAATATAGACATCACTCAACAGCTGCCTGCACCATGCAGTACATCTTTCAAATGTTCTTCTGAAAGGATTTAGGTTTTTCTTATTCAGTGTTAAGAGTTCTTCCTGTGAAATATTCTTTTCCAGCACAGAGATTTCCTTGTCTCCTCTTTTCTATTTGCATTAATTCTTCCCTCCCATAAAAGCTACTTACTATTCTTCTGTTTTGTGTCTAACTGAAGCCTTGATCCTAGAAAGTCTTATCCTTGAGTTTTGGCACCAGGCTCAGCTAAGATGGTACTGCATAAATGTATGATTACACATAGCCTAACCAGGGAAAAGGATATTCTTTTATGCTTTCAACATAAAATAATTGCATATTCTTTTATGCCTTGCAACAGACTGCCAGAGAAAAAACACGCACCACCAAGAAGCTACTAAATCAAAAGCTTTAAAAAACAAGTGTGCAATGAGACTTATTTATCTAATTATGATACCATCATGAGCAGAAAAACTTACTGTTAGCTGCAAATATGCAGGTTCTATATTGGAAGATGCAGAGAGGATATGGAAACATGGGAATTACACACAATCCTTAACCCTTTGGCCAAGTGGCAGGAAAGAGGAGTCTGAATCCAAAAAGCTAGGGTCTTAATTTACAAATAACTAAACAGCTGCTCACTATGAAACCTTGGAAAATCCAAGGCTTCCACCTGAATTAAAACCCTTATCAGTGAACACTGAACAGATAAGAAAGTCTGAACAGGGAGAAGGGAAGATGTCAAAAAAACGGGCCAAAATTCACTATAATAATATGCTTCTGTGTTTGTGTGTGTATACACACACAATATTCCAATAAAAGCAATAAAAAAATAATAAACCCATGGCCACAGGATAGTTCTTACTCACTGAAAGGAGGCAGCTCTAAACAAACAAACAAACGTTTTCTGCTCTTGCGGGGCTTTTACAAGAAAATCCTCAGTCTGGACCCAGCCCTTTGATGGGGAGTCCTCAGGAAGAGCCACTCCATGGGAATCAAAACCCTTGAGAACCCTGAGGCAATTCTTGGCCACTTGGGAACAACCTATTCCTCCTACATCAGAGTACTTTGATCTACCTGGGAACCCTTTTCCTCCCCACTATCCTGGGTCATGCATAACTGGGGCATAGAAGGAAGTTTGGCCTAGACATGATGCAAAAAACCTTATTGGAATTGTCTCTTCTTTCTTCATCAAGAGAAAAGAGGAATCTTTCTCCCTAGCCACAGCACTAAAGAAGGAGGCTAAAAAAGATAAGTGGTTTGAATTTTAAAAAATCATGTTTTCCTTAGAATTTGCTGTGCCTATTCCTTCACTGAACAGTACTGCATATACTTATGATATATTTTTCTGTTTGCCTTACTCTATTGATGTAAATAAAATGGAACTTACAGTGTTTTCACAGCACGCAAGCCTGGCAAAACCTTTTTGTATTTCTAATAAAACCCTTTGAGAAAATATTGCTGATAAGGGGGACAAATAATTCCTGAAGAGATCTCAAATCACAAAAATTACCATTTGGAAAAGTCTTGCTGATGAAACACACCTAAGGAAAAAAAAAAAAGGAAAATTAAATCTATAATTTTGATAAATATCACTGCTTTAGTTGAGACTGAAGATTTCAGACTCTGTAGTAGAAGGAATGAAAATCCATTGGTTTTAGTAGTGGATCTGTAGTTACATTAACATTCAACATTACAGAGGAGTGCATATTTTTCATGTAATTTTGAATAAGTGTTTTCTCTAGAAAGCATGCAGCTCAATACACAGGACACAGAAGAACGCAAACTTAAAAGCAATCCTGTGACAGCAAATGAACTCAGATTTAAAGGATTGTTTTTTGCATGTTAAATACTGAATTAAAGCTAAAAGAAAAATGTTATACTGTTTCTTTTTCCACCAGACTGGGAAAAAACCCCCATACATTTTAAAATTATTTTAATAGCAAAATGAAGAAACAAATATAACATAATTATATGGAACGTAATCAGAATTCCCTCTGAAAGATGTTTTGTCTTGAAATTACTCAAATTTGGACCAGATCTCTGGACAGAAGGGCATTTTTTTCTACATGCAGAAAGATGCAGCAAACAGGAAGCCACCAGCAGCACCAGCCCATACCACATTCCTCTACACAAAGGTAATAGGGTTGCATTATACTCTTCCCATCAGTTCAGAGATGGCTCTGCACTGCGACTCTGGCTAAGAGATTCCCCAAGTGAATCCCCTGTGCTCCACATGACTGCCTTTGGTGAGGACAGTTTATGCAGCAGCTTAGGTATGCGGGGTTTTAATTTTTTTTGCCCTGGGGGCTGAATTATTGAAGTCATGCAATTGGTGCTTCAAAATGGCAGGGTCAGGACAGGGGCCACACAACTTTAGGGCCACACAAAGCCCCACATCAGATGATATGGATTTAGTTGATCCTAATGAATTCAAACATGGTTGCATATTTTGATTTTTTTTGTGTGTGTGGTTTTTTTGTGTGTGCTTGTTTGTTGTTATTGTCTTTTTTTCAACTGGCACTCACATCTAATCAATTTTATGACTTATTTTCAGTTAAATTAATGAACCTCTGTGAGCATGCAAGTCCCAAGAAGCCACACCGAGAATATTTATTATGAGACCTGTTAAAAGAGATTAATGCTACAAAATGACTCCACTTCTGCTCACTTTTCTTTCTCTGTGTGCTGGTAAAGTGAATTTAAGGGCATTCATCCACTGAAGACTGAGAGGGGCAGAGAAACTCTGGACACAACTCTCTCCCTCACAACTCTCAGTCTAGACCTGTGACTCCCCTACATCCATTTTGCCCCATCATTCAAAGAGTCCAGAAGGGTAGCACCAGGATGCATGCTCTTGCATCCTCCTCCCTTAAGATGTGCAGCTGCGGACCTGTTAGGAGAGCAGATTTGTCAGTGACATGATTACTTAGGAAGGTGACAAAGGAAGGCTCCCATTAAACAGGGAGAATGCACTTGATTTACTTTTCAGTCACATTTAGTCAAAAGTGAGGTAAAAAGACTTTATTGATGTGGGTGGCAAAATCTTCCATTTATCCCCAGATGAGGGACAGTACAGCCAAAGCAATCAAACCTTCCCACAGTGCCCCATAAAAGGAATTTGGACACCCACTGAGACCCCATTTCGAAGTCTGGCCAAAAGAGGCTGGTGCTGCTGACAACCAGCTGTGGCAACCTTAGCTTGCAATGAATCACCATCCCCTGAGGGCGCAGGCTGAGATCACCCTCTCATGGTATGCCAGCCATCAGCCTACCCATGTGAAAATAAAACATTCATCACACACATGCGGACTGGATATGAACAAGTGACCCAGAAATCTGGAGGGTTCCAAGTCCTATTAGCCTCTGCCTGAGCCATTCTCCTGTCACATGAAACTTGCTGTGACATATTTTGTGTGAGTTGCTGGGTGGGGGTGGAGAACCACCCAAAGCCTACTTTGTCATTTAGTCCTAAAATAATGTGTAACTCATTACCCCCATAAATAAAAGAAAAAACAAACAAACAAACAAACAAAAAAACCCCAAAAACTACCAGGAAAGACAGGAGGAGAAAAATGAGAGAAAAACTTCCTTGTTGCATATTAGGTCTTCATTTGAATTCCAGCATATATCTGAATGAATTACATTTTTAAATTTGTTTAACTATGCTAATAGTCACCATGCACTAGTGGTTTTAGCAGTATTTTCTCTTTATATGTATGACTCAAGAATTGCCATAGCAACTCTTTTCCTAATTGGCCTTCAGTTACTAACAATCAATACAATTAGACAAGGTCAGTGCTGGAGTAGGAGCTGGAGTAAACTCTACAGATTTTAAAAAAAGGCTACTTAGAGTGAATAACAGCAGGGAGAGGAAGAGAGGGATCCGGGATGGTCTTCCTCAAAGAATGGTGGTCTTCCCCAAAGAATGATTATTGCTCTGCCATTACTCACTCTCCTGTGAACCAAAGGAGTTATGGCAAATGAGAGCTTTGCCACTTGAATGCAGAGAGCTTTCAGCCTGCCAACAGATCCACAAAATACAGGGAATAAAAGCATCCTTACATGTGCAGATAAAAAGATACCTTACTGTCACATTGTTGGGACTGATGTTGACTGCACACCGCCAAAATGAAGAACAAATACATCCTAGATTTTTATCAATACAAAATCAATCTACTGTGAGGAAAAGGTGCCTGAAACCTGGAGACTCTCTAGCACACAGGAAGTTAAGCCTGTGCAGTGTTTAGCTGAGATGCCATTAGGAGGCACTCCTTCTGGAGACCTGAGTGATTGCCCACTGCTGACACAATTCCCCCTCATTTTTACATCCTGTTTCAGTTGTTAACATGTTATCTGTTACCCTGAAAGCACAGTGCCTGGCAGCACAGTGGGATGGAAATATAATTTACTATTCAGAGCCACTCTGGGTCTTAGGAATACAAAACAGGATCCTTGATACTGCCAGATGAAGGCTCATGAAAAGCCACTTGTTAGTGTGTTTAGGCCTGCTACCAAGAAACACAGGTAAAACTGAGCTTATTTATAAATAAATAGTTTGTGTTGTCAATTATGCCTGGGCACATGGCTGTCACAGATGAACTGAAATCCATTTACTTTCCTCTGTAGAAATTCATTGTCTCTTGGCTCTGTCCTCTGTTCCTCCCTGGAGGTTACTCCTCTGCTGCAAATGTGCCTCCAGCCTCAGCTCATAGCTCCAGGTTCCCCCAGCAGAGGGTCAGGATCAGGGAATGGAGGAGCCAAGATGTGGCACATAGTGAAAATGTACTGACAAAACAGCCTGGACAGTGCTGTGTGAGGGCACTTTAAGTCATGGGTTTTGAGCAATGTGTCTTGACCTTCCTCTTCACAGGATGTCTCAAAGAAGGATGAAAGAGTTTAAAGCTCAAAAAAGGCAGCTTTTATTAGAATTTAAAATAGGATAATTAACTTTAAAGCAGAAAAACCATACAGGATATTGGAAGAAACCAGGAAGATTTTATATTCTCTCTACCCTGTCATCCAGTGCCTTTGGAGGTTTGGAGTCTATAGAATCACAGAATAGTAGAGTAGGAAGGGGCTTTTCAAGGTCATCCAGTCCACCTTCACAGTGGGATTTCTACTAGACCAGGTTGGTCAGAGACCAGAACAACCTGACCTTGAATGTTGCCAGGGATGGCTCATCCGCCACCTCTCTGGGCAACACATTCCAGTGCTTCAGCACCCAAACAGTAAAAAGCTTCTTCCTTCTATGTAATCTGAACTGACCCTCTTTTAGTTAAAAACCACTACTCCTTGTCTTGTTGCAACAGGCCCTGCTGAAACGTTTGGCCCCCTCTTTTGTGTAGTCCATCTCTAAACACTGAAGGTCCAGGTCCCCCAATGGCTTGTTCCTAGTGGCTGTAAGCTCTGCTCAGACCTCCTGTAAATCCTGTCCATCACCCTCTGCTCTCCAGGACAGGCGTTGAGTGACACATATCCATCTCTGGCCTCTAACTCTCCTACCTCTTGCAGCCCCTCAAAGCTGTAAAGCCCCTTTATCTCACAAAGGAAATATCCAGTACCTCTTCCTCCAGGGAGCTCTGCTGCTGCCAGCTCTTCTAAAGAGCCTCATCTAATTGGAAGTTGAAATAATAAATAAGCAAGTTCTTTTCACTGCATTGTGCTCACCCCTTCTCACAGCACAGATGGGAAAAGCATAAATCTTAAAAATCCAGCACAAGAAGCCTTAAAAATGTGGGGAATAAATATGAAAAACAAATAATTACAAAAGCCTCTTTCTAAATAAAAGATAAGATTGACAAAGGGATTAGACATGTCTAATGAGCACCTTTACTTCCTAATTACACTAGAAAGGATAAACATTTCCAGAAAAAGATGTAAATCTTTGTGCTTTTGAGCAGAAAAGCAAGACAGAAGTAAACAGTGCTTCCAAATAACAAAAACTGGTTTAATTCTGTTCCCACATGAAATTCTGCGTTATTCCTGCTTTTAGTGGAGAAACTTCTAAGGACAAGACACAATGGAGACACCATTCCTGGTATTTGTGCTGAGAAACCCCCTATCTATTATGGTTTTATTATTTTTTATTATATTTTATTATAATATTATTTTAAAATTATATTATTTATTTTATTATTTTATAATTATTTATTATATATCTCCTCAGAGGAGGGAGCACCCTATGAGGTGGACAAAACATATTTGCCATGTGATGAACTATCCCAGAGTTGTTCCAGAAATGTTATCTGGAATGTCCTCCTCCAGAAAGTGACATCAGCAGCTCTCAGAGGTGACGTTCTGAACAGGGAAAATTAAAAGCCTATTCCTGTCCCCAGCTCCCAGTCTTCTGCTGACTACTCTGGAAAACTTACTGACACCAAAGAATTCTCCAGATTTCGGCATTTCTCTCACAATAATATGTAATTTCCATCTGTAGTGTTTGCTCCCCATGCTTTCAAAATATTTTCTGGCTTAGTATATATCTACCATTCTAAATCCTACCACATTAATATTTCCCAGACTACTCTCTATGTGTACATCAGCACACATGCATTTATTTAAATATATAAGTATATATATATACTGCCATGTGGTGAGTGGTTTAGTCACAAAAGGTACACCAATCTTATTTTTAAAGAATTTCACACATATATGTAAATCTTCATCCCAACCAGGTTCCTGCTCTAGAAATCAAAACAAATATTCACAGTTTTTTGTGGACAAATTGTTCTTGACTTAGTCAAAAAACAAACAATGGACAAAATGAATCTCTGTTTTTACACCTGGGATGAATTAGGGCTAGCAGAATCTTTGATAGAAAAATCAAAATGCAGCTCACTTAGAATGGTAAAAATGCTCCGTTGCCTCTCCACTGAGCAAAGAAGCCATCAAACTAACGATTAAATCCACATCAATCATTTAGCATAATAATAAAAAAAAAAAGGCTGTGCAATATAATGTTGTCAGAGAATCAACATCTCCTGCTTAGAAAATAAATGTCTTGGCTTCACCTCAGCATTTGTTTCCCATAAATGCTAAGGGTTATATCAGCATTTGTATAGCAATAGGAAACAGTCCTTCATTGCAACATGTCAATTCCACTAGCATTAGTCCTAAAATAAACAGAAAAGCTGGATAAAATTAATATTGGAAGGTGTTCCTGAAATCCCCCTGAAAATGAATTGCCATTTCAAATCTGGTGCCAGACTTCTTCTTTCTACAAAAAATATTTAGTAGTGGCAACAATAAATATTGAGGCAAATCCCATTTGGAGCAAATTTGGCACAATTTCAAGGAGGTCACATGTTTTGCATTCACTCACTGGTATATGTACAATACACTCAGAAAGATTAATAGAAAAACATCCTATAAAAACTTTTCCTTATAAAGTTCCTATGTTTTTTGGCTTTTTTTCTTAAAAAACTTTAATTTTGTATTTACAGTTCTGTTTTCACGTCAGTACATTTTAATTCTGAATTCTAGCAAGAAATTTGAGAGTTAATATGTAACTAACACATAAAAGGGAACATCTTTTGCAAATTATTTTGGGGTATTGGAATGAATATACATATTTTATCAAGAAAAATATTATTATTTAATTCAGGATGATATTCTGGCACATCACATGAGAAAAACCATATATTTTGCCATGTAGTAGTGATGAATTATATTTGGTAATCTAAGATGTAAGTAGAACTGGCAATTCTGGGTTCTTAGTTCCACGGTATATGCAAATAAATTTAATAAATGTACCTCTCAGTCACCTTAAGAATTATTTTTATGTTAATTAGTAAATATGTATTTTTATATTTACAAAGTCACCTTATTCTACCTTGAAAGCACATGAATCTCATAAAAAAATATAACTTGAAACTTCCTTTATTTCCAAATAGAGTGAATCTTCTGGAGGAAAGAGATGAAAGCTGAAGAAGTGACAGATTTTGGGGCAAAATTTTTGATTTTGCCGGCATCCATCCTTTCCTCTTGGAACAAAAACCAACCCAAAAGCACTGGAGATGAATGTCAAAAAGCTAGCCAGAAAGCATATATATCAGCTTCCTCAGCATGCAGTGACCATAGCCACAGGAAAAAAGAAGAAAGATTATGGAATTAATTCTGCACCACAGGATGAACATCAATTCTGAAGCTTGTCGCTAGGTTTGCCCATCACAATAATCAGTTTCATGCCTCTATTGCAAGGACCTGGACTTTGGGCTGCCTCACAAAAATTAATGAGCCAGAGGAAGGAAATATCTCTGTGTGAGGCTGAATCTCCAGCCCGTCTGGTACAGCTTCTTGCTCTACTGGCAGCAGGGAAAGCCCAGCATACTGTCTAGGAACAAGGCAAGCCAACTGAGAAATAATCTTATTAATTGAGAAAATAATCTTGCTAACTCACAACATTTTCAATTGCAAAGGTGTGGG
>VWZN01021066.1:47981-73540 GCA_013396955.1 Regulus satrapa | reverse complement strand
GGTAACTAAAGCTGGAGCTCCACTCCAGATCAACACCTCCATGCCAACATTTCCAAGTCACACTATTTTTTCCATCATGAATCATGGTCATTAGTGTCCATTCTGGAAGGTGTTTGGACTGTCCAAATAGAAAATAAAGTAGACCTTACCTGGATACTCTGACTGAAAAGCATTTGGCATTTTCTGGCAAAATACATCTATTTAAAGGTCTCAAAAGTTTGAATGTTTGGGAAGATACTAAAATTCATAGTGAAAGCAGGAAAATATCAAGGAATTATTTTATCTTTGAAAACCAGAAAATTCCAAAGCCTTCATTCACTTTGAAGGGAAATGTTAGGATTATTAGGGAGGACTCATCTCTGATTAAATCTAGAATCATAGAATAATTAAGGTTGCAAAAGACAGATATTTTACAGGATATTCTGAGTTGGAAGGGTCCCCCAAGGATCACTGAGACCTTCAAAATCATCAGGTCCAACCTTTGACCAAATACCACTAGGCCAAATAAACCTGTGACAACCAGTCATTTGTTGAACACCTTCAGAGGTGCTGACTCCACCACTTCCATGGGAAGCCTGTTTCAATGCCTTAAAACCCTTTCTGGAAATTCTGAAATTCGCCCTGGTCCTTGACCTCTCCTGGCACATCTTGTGGCCAATTCCTCTTGTCCTATCTGCCTGGGAGAAGAGGCCAAGCCCCGCTTAGATGAGGATAACCAGTCATTCTGTTAAAGGCTGAGGCAAAGAAATAATTACATACCTCAGTATATTCCTCATCCTTGGTACCAATGTTTCCCCCTGAGTCCACTAAAGGAATGAGATTTTCCTTGGCCCTTCTTCTGTTGTTAATACTTTTATAAACCAATTTTATTACTTTTCACAGCAGTGGTCAGATTGAATTCTAACTGAGCTTTTGCTTTCCTAATTTTGCCTCTACGTGTCCTAATGACATCTTCATATTTTGCTGAGTTGCCTCAGGAAATGATGTTTCCAAAGGTCATAAACTATTTTTTCCCTGGGTTCCTGCAAAAGCTCTGGTTAGCCAGGTTGGTCTTTCCTGGCAGCTCATGTTTTAGCACATAAGAACACTACTTCTGTTCCTTTAGGATCTCCTTCTTGAAGTATGTCCAGCCTCTCTGAATTCTTGGTTATTAAGGAATCTTTCCCAAAAGACTCTCTGAACCAGTGTCCTAAAGAGGCCAATGTCTGCTATGCCCAAGATGACCTCTGACCACCTCATTTCCGTGGTAATCAATGTGTAATCAACTCCTTCTTCCCCTATGGATGATTCCAAAGAGCAACATTTCCCTCCAAATTCTGGGCTTTAACACCTTCCCTATTCTCAGAAACACACTTAGGAATGGTGTATTAGTGATGAAAATCATGAGTATAGCTATGCTGGACTACAGAAGATACTGTTTTTCTTCAGTAACACATTTTGGAAATATTGTCACTCTTCATTTTTAGCCTACTCAGTTCTAGGGGAGCACACACATACACTACATTGAAGTGTCTCATTTGTATACATCAGGCCACCCATATTTTACCATATGGAGGTATCACATTATTAATAGCTGCTTTCTTTAAATAGGCTACCATTTGCTTAATCTTTCTTTCTGTGCATGATCGTGCAAGAGCAAAAAGGCTTTCATACAAAGGCTGTGTTTTTATATGCAAATCTATTATTTGATTACCCACTTTTTTTGTCCCTACATTATAATGAATATTTCTGATGAATGTTTTATGGGCTAGGTTTAGGATTTGTGAGCTATTTCAAATTTTATCTATTTGCTATATCATCTATATCATCCGCAAATACCACCATTTTGATGGTGTTGATTGGTCTCATTTACATATTTATCACACTTGTATTTTCAAGGATGTTTTGCTATAAACTGACCGTCCCCATTTCTCCTCCATGTACTCCAAGTAGATGGAAGTATTTTCAAATTGAACCCATTTCCATATATTCTTTTTTTTTTTTTTTTTTTTTTTTTTTTGTTAACAGTGAATCCCTTCTTAGAAACATCCCATTCAATGCCTTAATACACATCTGACATATGGTTTCTGAGTAATTAAAGATAACAGAAGCAGTTCACAAGGCACTTTGAAACCCACTTCACAGTCCAAAGTGCTCAATGATTTTCCATAAAGCCTAGGCTAAAATGAACCCTCACCACCTTCTTGCTAAATCTCTTATTCATACAAGCACACGAGGGAGAAGGGTAGGAATGATGCAGAGAAATGTCCTTTGGAGTTTTGCCATTACACATACAGCACTGGAAATGGTACTGCGTTTTAAATGCATTTCCCCACTCCCACTCAGACTGCTCTTGGGTGAACAGCCTGTGATCCTCTCCTGTCAGGGTGCAAGTGCTGTTCTGGTTCTAAGCAAAATGTGATTCGCCCATAAATTAAATATTTCAGAAAAAATCATACATGAGGCAAAATAGTTCAGGTTGGAGAATGAGGGTTATAATTTATGGTGCTAGCACCAGCTAAGCCATAGACTTTCTGCTGTTAGAGAGAAGTAGGAAACATGTTACCAAGAGTTTTCCCTTCTAGTGGCAGAGCTGCAATACTTCCACAATAGCATACTAATGAATGTAAGAGACATCTGTTCATCAAAGGTGCTCATAATCTTATCTCCAGGCTGATCGGTAAAATTCACAGAAATTTGCTGCTTACACTCTTTGTGTACTAAGATTTTTTGGATCTATCACCCATAAGAAATTTCTGTCACACATCCTGCCAGTTGCCTCTGAATATGCACAAAATAGTCCTATTATTCATTAGTGAAAAGAGAATTAGCTGACCTATTATTAACAGGAGCTCTTTCTTGTCCAATCTTTCCACTGTTTCATTCCAAAACTCATAAAATAATCAGTTTCCCACGATCTTCTGCTACGGTGCTGTTTTTAACTGCAATAACACTCCATGCTCAACCAGCCCTTTGACTGAAGGCTGCCTGCTTGCTGATACGAAAATCTATTTATGATAACTTTGTTCTGAAAGGTGTCAGTAAAGAAACATTGCATTTTTTCTTTAAACAGAAAGATAAAACAATATGAAGCTCGTTGATAGGGACTTGCTTACAGGCTGTAAAAGGAGCTGCAATCAGAAAGTGCTGCTTGGAGTAAAATAGTAGTTTCCTAGTAAAAATTAACACAATACGCACATTTTCTCTAGGTCAACAAGTCCTGTGAAAGCTCCTTTGGGAATGACTCTCATCTTGGTGAGGACGAATCTCCTGAAAATAGAGGAAACAGGGTGATTATTTATTATTCACCACACAGGACTGCACAGTGGACTTGCCAGTGTAGAAAAAGCATTTCTCACAGGCACAAGGATGGTCTCTGGGCTGAAGGCTTTGGCATCGAAATACTGCTGTAACATCCAGAATTCCAGCACAACACTGGGGCTCCACAGGGCAAAAAAGCATCCATCAGTAAGTGCTGTTTCCCTCTTTGCTTCAGGAAGAAATCCAGAATTGCAGCTTCTCTGTTTGCTGAGAGTGACCAACATCTTTCTCATCTTAACTGCTTTCTTAAGTTTTGATGCTCATCTTTTGATGGTCAAGCACAGGATGAAGTAGCCCTGTGGAGCCAGACTGGATGGGATGCTTACTCAAGGCTGTAAAGTGGTCCATCCATAGACCATTCATTCAGGAAAATTCCTTAACCTGCTGCAAAAAACAATTTAAGGAGTCACCTACTGTCTCACATCATTGCAACTTTAATAACTTCATGGTTTCTCACAGACTCTCTTCTAACTAGTTAATAATGTGCCACAAAATTTGGACTTTTAAATACTTGATCACACATACACGTAGACAATATTTTTATAATTTTTAAAGGTCACAGAATATGTTTTATGAAGAAAACCCATTTGAAGTAACATGTAAGCCTTTTTGTTAACCTCCTTTGGAGGTTTGGTCACTCCTTGACTTAAAGTAGTCATGTCCTTTAATTGCAATAAATAAAAACGATGAGAAAACTTCTGATGACACTCAGCAAATTATATATTGGGTTTCTACTACTCCTTGGAGAAATAAGGTGTTACCTGCATGATCATTTTCTTTCACACATTTAATCATTGATAAAAAGCTAGTATGAACAAATGCATATATTAACATGACATGCTTATTACAAGACATCAGAGAATATTAGTTTCATTGAGAGAAAGTTAAATGTTTGGTTTTTTGTTTGTTTTTTTTTAGGTTTTTTTTTGTTGTTATTGGTTTTGGTTTTTTTTAAAGAAAAACCATTCACCCTGCTACATACATACATCACACCCCAGGACTCAGTTTCTTAGTCTATATTTTTCCATGGAAATGGAAATAAATTTTTTTTCTGCATTATCATAGAAGTCTTTTCTCATTGAACATATCTGTTGGACCACCCCTAATTTTTGTCATCTCAGAACTGTTTTTCCATGGCTGTTTGGGATCAATTTTCAGCTCATAAGTTATCTCACTGTAAGGTCTGCAGGAGGACAGAAATGGGAACTCAGCCTGTTCTTACCTGCTGTGTAATTCTGCAAGTTGTAACATAATGCCTCAAAGTTAGAGACTTAGTTCCTTACCATTCACATAAAGTATTAATGCAAATCCTCATCTATGTTTTATTTCAGATGATTATCTGAGAATTTCAATGGGAGATTATCAGGTTTTAATCAGAATTTTAGGGAAAAGACTATTATTCTGTCAGAGTACCAATGTGACAAGTTCACATTATTTAACTATAGGTCTTTAATAGAATCTACCCACATGTGACAAGTTCACGTTTTTTAACTATAGGTCTTTAATAGAATCTATACACATGTGACAAGTTCACGTTTTTAAATATAGGTCTTTAATAGAATCTACCCACTCATGAGTTAATATTTCCTTAATCGAAACAAAGTCAATGCACACCTCACCTAGTTCTAGAGATGTCACTGTGATTACACCAGAGTGAATTTGCTCCCACACTTTTTGTTTTAAACAGTGAAATTTATGGTATTGTTAGTCGTGAAAGACGATGAAGTCAATTTGGTGTTTCATTATTCTTGTATCATTAATGTAAATCAGGAAGAGCTTCAACACACTGTCACACAAGAATTACAGTATTGAGATCATTATGCAAATGTTAGAAGGATAAAAGAGCTTCCAGAAAAAGCCTAACCTGGATTAGGCGCTTTGTAAAACCTGTCTGAAAACAGGGCTGGTGTAATGCATGCAAAGCTGTGGCTGTGCTTTCAGAGTGGATGAGTACAATGGATTCTTGCAGAACACCCAGCAGGCTTAGAGCTACAAAGCGGAACCATCAGGAAACCCTTTAACTTTGATCTGATTTGAAATCTCTCTCAAACTCTGCTTTGTAGAAATGCACGCCTAATTTCTGAGCCATAGGAAAAGGGCTTTTTCTGAAAAGCCACCTATCATTTTTTTATGGCAAGGTGCTAAAATTAATCCTCTCTCTGCAGGCACAGGCCATCAGGACATTTGAAATTTTTAATTAAACACTGGCCTATGCTGCGCTTCACCACAACAATAAATTGCAGTCTGATGCAGAAACTAATGAAAAAAGGGAACCTCATTCATAGATGGGGTTATGGATATGAGAAAAGCCACATCTTCATAGAACTAAAAATCAGACCCTGAATTTCTTTGTTGAAGACCCTGGTACCCTGTGTTAATAAGGTGCCAGAATTCAGGATCCACATGTTTAATGCCCTGAAGCAGTTAAAACAGAATTGAAGCTTAATAGCTAAAATCTCATATTTCACTTAAAAAAAAATAAATAAAAAAGGTTAATTGTTTTTAAACATCTCTCAGTAAGCTACATAAAGCCAGACTTAAAGGCATAACAATGAAAATTAGAATCAGCTACTCATTGAATTATCAACTATATAATGAATAGAATCTATTATAATTAACCAAATTCTCTATTGTCAATAAATCTCACCAATTAGTCTCCAAGAATCAATCTGTACTTAATATGAGATACTGGCTGTTCAGTACCAATTCTTCCTGAGATACATGGAAAAAATAAATCCTGACTTAAATATCTGTTAAAAGTGATTTTTGAGGAATTTATTGGTAGAAACTAAAGCTGTCTGCCCCAGTTTTACCATCACACATACTTTCTATATTTCTCTGAACTGAACATGCAAAATTCCCACAACATTTTCTATTTCTCATTTTGATTTGCATCTCTCTTTGTTTTATCATTTTTGTTTGTCCCATGAATGCATGTGAGTGAACTCCTTTGTTATGCAGCTACTGAAAATGTTACTACTTAAAGCTAGACCTGCCAGGATGAGCATAGAGCTACCTCTTACAGATTTTTTTTTTATATATATAGGGACATCTAAACTGGATGTTTAAAACAGTGGCATCTTGGTTAATATGAAGCCACTGACGTGGATAATTTGTACTTTATACCACTGTGAAGAATAAACAATAGAAATGCATCTTGTTTCTATATGGCTGTGTCCATTATTACAGAAAGATCATAGTGACAAATTAATCTCAAAGCCTATAGAGGAAATGATGCAAAGAACAGAAATTAGCGGGTACTGCTAAAATGTTCCTGAATAACCCTCTAACATTTCCAGTTATAAAGAGATTTATTGATCTTTTCTTAAAATAGACTCTTCTTTGGCTAAAGTAGTTCAGACAGGCAGAGCATGAGATATAAAGGAAAAGAAAATCTTCAGAAAAATTAATATTCTCTCATCCAGCCTAACATGATTCCAGTGGTAGAAAGGAGATTGACCTCATCACAAAATGATGGAGGACTGGATGTCATTATTCAAACATCTGATGCTCAAGGTATGGGTGATTAAAAAGGCTTCTTGAATTAGAAGATTTAAAAAGTGGACCTATACAGGTAATTTCTGCTAATTATCTTTGAAACAAAAGTGCAGAGGAAAGTTTCAAGTGAAGCCAATGGAGCTACACTGTATTTGTGAGGTTAACCACTTGTGTTCAGAATGATGTATTTTACATATTCATCAAATGAATTCTCAGACCCTGGTCCCACACGTTTTTTTTTCTTGAGCAATTATTAAGGTGCTCTTTGACATAATTTTNTAACCTTGCACAACAAAGAACTGCACTGATTATCAGAAATTAGACTGGTTAAAAAAAATAAAATAATTTCTGCAACATAAAGCCTGGCTGAATATAGGTCTTTCAAAACACTCCTTAAAACTAATTTCTTAGATCTACTTAAGTCACACACAGTTAATCAGGAAAGTGTGTGCATTGTAGAATTATCTTCCCTACCTCGAGTAAATTGCAAATTCTTGACGTTAAGATGAATTATATCAAGCAGATACTATAATCTTTATAACTTAAAGACCAAAGCAAAATAAAATAAAAAGTCAAAAAATTCAGTGACCATAATGATAATTCACCAACTTTGATTCCAAAGAAATAAATGCGATGGGATTTTGAAGAACATTTTTACTTTAATCTCTGAGCTAATAGACTGATGCTATCACCTTCTAATCCTCTGCAGCAATGTGCATTTTTTCAAACAAAGATTTACAGTGAAATTTAATTTACTCTGTAATTATTTTTTGTTGTTTCTTTGTTGTTTCTTTGTTTTTTCTTCTTGCTTTGGAGATGTGCTGGAGATTCCAGCACAAGCAACAGATGAATTTTTGCTTTACATCAGGGGAAGACAAAATGATTCTGTGACCTATTTAATGTGCTCTTGATTAAATCCACAAATCAAGAAGATCCTGCATTCTGATTTTTTTTTCTGTTTTTCTTGATTAGTAAATATTTAAGTCAACAGGGAAGGACAATTTTGTTTTCCATGCTGTAAAAATAGATACTGCAGACCACATCCCAGGTGGTGCAAATCAATTGATCTGTGTCACTTTGGCCCTAAACTTCTGTCCTAATTCTTACTAGAATGAATCATGAGATTCCTTAGAGCTAAATGCGATCTAATTTAAATTTATGAAGGACATTTGTAAGCCTCCAGCTCACTGAAATGGATCCACACTGTCATATGACTTCATTGTGACTAGGGTCTGGTTCTAGTGACACACCTCACTGAGAAGGGCATATGTAGATATATGTGAACATGAAAGTATTTCTCCTACTCAGTTGCCTAGGTGGAAAATCTCTGGCATCTATTAAAGAGATTGTAGGTGCTTTCAGACAAAGCTATGTTTTCCCTTTCCTAACAGCAGGCAGAGAAGAGTACAAAAGTAATAAATTGGATGCTAAAACATCAGGCTTCAAAAACCATCAAGCCAATTGCAAAAAGCTTGGGTTTATTTGCTTTTTGGTCTTTAAGTCTTTAGAGTGCATTCATGTCATGCTGCTAAGCTATTTTCAACACTTATGAGGATTTAATTTAAGAATGGGGAAAGATTTGTATTAGTCACCTCAATTCCATGGGATCCTGAAGTAAGGACTTTGTAAAGCTGAGTAAAGCAGGGCCATGAGGAATGGCACAAATGGTGACAAAAAAACATTCCCCATCCTGCTCTCTCATCTTTCCCGAGAGATATGGCATTATCTTAAGAAAAAAACAAAGCCAAGCAGAGTATTTTTCTAATAATGACTATTCATGTAACTACAGATTCATTTCAAAGAGTGGACTCTGATAGTGTAGGCACACTTGAATAATGTAGGAAGAGCTTTGGAATTCATTTGTTCAACTGAGACATGATCCATGGATTTGAGTGTCTGAGAGGCCCTACTTCACACAGATGTAAATGGATTTACAAGAGAAAGAGCGTAATCCCTTGCTAACATGCACAATCTGGATTGAAGCATCTGATCACTGCATCCACCTAATGTGCTTAAGTCAGCTGCTCATCCCTTTTAAATGCTTGAGAAAGAAGTTATCTAGACGGTGCAGCTGGTTTATTCCTCTTGTGGGATAATAAAAGCTGCTAAAGGTGAGTCTTCCAAAGAAAATCTAGGCAATGCACATTTTATGAAGAAGACAGGAAACCCAGAGATAATCTGGGAGGGGGCACATTCCTCCTTTCAGGAAGGCTAGTTGGGCATCTCTTCACGTCTGGGAGTGGTGTAAAGGGCATCTGTGAGAAAGAAAATATTTTGGTTTGTGAGCTATTAAATAAAGTATTTTACAGACAAAGGAAATACAATTAGAACTGTGATGATAAAGTTATTAGTGATGTCTGTCTACTTTGCAGGTCAGAATCTAAAAGGCAGTAAGTGCAGCAGTTGATGAAAAATCCTCCTTAATCTTTATCAGTGGCCTCCAGAAAGAATCCATTTCCTTTTCTTTTTGGAATTAGATTAGAAGGATAGTTAATAGTACTGATTGCATTCCTGTTCTAAATGTAGTTAACACTTACCCAATGTAATAATGACCCCCAGCCACAAAAAGCTGCAGGGCAGCATTTCAAGATCACCCCCTCCACACACACACACCCCCTCCCACCCCATGTCCTATAGGCTTTTCACTTGCAGAGTGCCCACAACAGCATAGCATGGATAACATCATGCCTGCTTTCCCAGCAGAGCTGTGATGCTGCTCCCACAGGCACACAGCAAATTTGCTGTGGGATTTGTTTTTCCCCAAGGACCTTGCTTAGGTCAGCTAATTAATTGCACACAGTGCCAGTAGGCAGCTAACAGCTGATAAAGAGAGATAAGGAAACAGAAAACTGTTGAGGAA
This sequence comes from Regulus satrapa, assembly GCA_013396955.1. Taxonomy (NCBI): domain Eukaryota; kingdom Metazoa; phylum Chordata; class Aves; order Passeriformes; family Regulidae; genus Regulus; species Regulus satrapa. The sequence goes on along the minus strand of VWZN01021066.1, from coordinate 63,882 downwards.
AAAAAACACCAAAAGCAACAACAAAAGAACCAAGATCTAACAGATTAAAAGTGGTCAAGCAATGGGCTTGTGAAGCTTACTCTCCCTCCTTCCTGACTTAGTTTTTCAGAGCCATGGTATGTTTAGTCTCAGCACTGTTAGCCTTTCAATTTCTGGACAAAGCCCACACTGTCCTCAGTAGCGCTGCTACATCCCCCCACAGCACAGCAGATAGCTTCCTCCTGAGGTCACACATGCAGCCAGTTAAAAATAAAGCTCCAAGGTGCTTTTAAATAGCTCTGCTCAAGTAGGGTGGGAGGAATCTGGATATGGATGAAACAAAAAACAAAAAAACAAAAAAACAAACAAACGAACAAAAAACCAAACAAAACAAAAAAAAAAAAAAAAAAAAGAGAAAGAATGGCAAAACTCCCAGTCAGAAAAAGAAATGCAACACCAAGACATCTATTTGTTCAGAGATATTTAATGGTCTGCAGTTACTGTAGTTATTTCAGTGTATTTTAGTTGGGTTGATTTACACTGAGGCAAAGCTGGAGAGACACAAGAGTCGTGATTATTCAGACCGGTTGCCTGTGTGTGTTAACTGATTACTTTGTAAAGTCCCTGACAATCAATTTAGTTGATGATTTAGGTGCAAGCAGTAGTAGTGCACAAGATATATCACAAACACAACTGACATCAGGTAAAGCAGGCAAAGCAATGCCATCTTGCTAGGAAGGATCTCCTCCCTGCTTTAAGCTTACCTAGAGCTGTAGCAAAGCAAAGCTGAGGCTCTGGATTCCTCTACAGTATGCACACACACACACAGAGAGAAAAAGGGTTTGCTGCTGAGCACAAATTGCAACAAACAAGTCCTCTTTAGGCCTCTGAGCTGAATCACAGTTATCATGTTCGCATCTGGGAAGAGTTTAACTGCTTGGAATGAGTTACCACAAAAAAGGCCAGCAGTAAGCTTGAAAGCACAGTTAAAATTGCTTCTATTAATGTCAAAGGCATGCTGTGAAAAGTGTTCTGTGCAAGATAAATAACACAAGTGAATGAAGTTATCCCATCTTGGTTACAAAGAGCCAGGAAATAGTGATTGCTTTATTTTTACAAATAGCTATACTTTTATTAGTATTGATTATCCTCTAAGACACCGTGCTACTTTTAGAAGAGCACATTCTTGTTCCTCACAGCTTACTCACAGGGGCCTTTGAGAAATGTACAGCATGTGATGAATGTACAACTTCCTTAAAACCTGACCTTGATATCTGCAACCATCTTTATGGGGAAGAAGAGTCATTAAAAATTCATTCACTCCGAGCACATTCTTGGTGTTACATCTATTGATATTAATATCTCTGCATATTTTCCTAACAAAAGGAGCATTGTACAAGTAGTGGGTATTTTGTTCTTGCAAAAAGAAGGTTTTACTTTGTGTTCTTTCCCATGGGCAACTTGTCAAGGCAAATACGGTTCTGGAAAATGTCCACAGTCCAAAGATGGGAGGCTTTTTAGGTATTGTCTTTACAACTTTCTTCCCTTCTTTTGATTCAGTGCAAGAATAGCAATCCTTCTCACACACAGCCAGTCAGTTAGACTCTTCCTGTCCCAAGAATGTGTCAGAAAAGATCTTACTTCACAGCAGGGAGAGAACAGGGGTTTGTTTATCATCTGAGGCCACACCTGAAAGGTAACTAGTGTTCTTTGTGCATAGTGTTTCTACCTCTAAGACTTTGTGACTTTCTATGTTAGCAGACCCACCATACATGATGTTATTTTTATGGACTGAAACAAATCCTCCAAGGGCAAAATCCTTTAAGTTCTGAGTTGGGTATCTTAGGAAAGGTAAAAGAGAAAAGAAGTTTTTCTGCAGAACTTCTCACTGAACCATCACTGGAGAGCAAAACACCAAAAAACTTACCTGTGTCACTTTATCTTGATAAATTCATTAGAAACAGCTAGAGTGCTTTTTATTTCCTTTATCATCCATGTTTTCATAGGCATTATACTTATGCTGCTTAATGGGAGAGAGCTGAAATATTGCAGAATACTAATGACATGAAAAGAGAGACACTTACTGTTACATTCCCTGCTTAGCGCACAGTCTAATAAGTATCAGGGTCCACAACAAATATTTTGATTAATTTGGATACATGCAAAAGCTTGTTTGAAGTTGTAATGAGATATCAGATACTCCCAATGCCAGAGCAATCAGAAACTATTTAAGAAGCAGCACTGAGAGACTCTATTGTACTCCTCTTTCCTATCTGAATATAAGCTTTGCAAAAGTAAATATTCTCTCTGCTATCTACTGTGTGCTGTGTTTTCCAAAGAGCAGCATGAGTGTCAAACACAACTAACTCAGCTGAAATCTTGAGAAAACAGCCTCTCCGAAGGAGGGGTCCCAGAGGCAAACAGCACCTACTCTGCTGTTCTCAGGGCATCAGCCAGACTTGTGCTAACACAGCTATCCTGAAATACAGAAAAGTACTGGCACTGTGCCACATGCTCCTGCTTCTCTGGCACCATGGCAAGTGGCAAATTGACTTCTTTTTCACTACTGAAGCACACATTTTAATTTTAAATGCATAAATTTGAAATAACATTGAAAGTGACAAAGTGGAAAAAAAATCCCCAACTTTGGTCACTCCAACACCATGCGACAAAAGAAATCTCCTCTGGTCATGCCTTCCTCTAATCTGAATGTCTCTGCTGACACTTTCAGGGGCTGGCTCCTGAAATCACTGCTGCTGCATGTGAAAGGGGGTGAACCTCAAAGCACACTGAGAATGAGAGTACCCATAAGATTCAAGTTAACAGCTTCCTGTAATTGTAAAAGAGCTCAAAGTCCTTGCACTTCAATGCACTTTGCACATTTTATTCAAGTCCTGTAAACATTCCGGTTCACTGCCATTGCTCACCACACACTCCCATATCACTGGTCCCCTTCCCAGTCACAGAACTCCCATGTCAATAACTTTTTTCAATTGTCAATAACTTTCATCTCTGGAAGATTGCAGAAGAAAACAATGACAGGGATATCAGCTGCAGGTGCCTGGACTCTTCCAATATTGTCCTGCATTCTCCTGAGAGTATCTCTTCTCCCTCACAGTATTTCTCTGTTACTGAGGTCCCTTCCTCATAGATGTCACCAATTCGATAGGGAATGAAAAAGCAAGGCATTCTCCTTATTTCTCCTTGTACAAAACCAAATAAATAATTACACTTTCCTACTATTTTATCAGGAATTACCTTGCCACTGCAAAAAGCTGAATTTATCTTCCATTAGCCATGGGTTTATTTTCACATATTAAAATTATGCTCCTGACTAAATATAGCATGGCAGCTACTGTGCCACTATCCTTAAAAATATTAATTGTACTATTTTCTTTAAGACTGGCAGGTCTCTTCTCAGTAATACACAGGACAAAGCATGGATCTTTATTGCATTTGGAAGTGAGTAGTATTGTTTCAGAAAAAGGCCACCTTGGCCACGCTGGAAACTGAAATGCTAGATTGTGTTCAGAATAAAGATGTGCTTCATGCTTTCACTTGCAGAGTTCTTCTCAAACAGGACCCCTCCATGGAGCACTTAAAAATAATAAACATACATGGTCCTCCTAAAAAGGGTGATAAAAGAGTGAAATAGAGATGAGAGAAGCTTGACCTGCTCATGGCACAGCTGCAGATTATGGAAGACCTCTAAGAAAGAGTTTAGCAGTTATGCCTAGGAAAATATATTCTTTGCAACATCTAACCTTAGTGGAGGAGACTTCTGCCCCTTCCTACACACCCTTCCATCATATATCTTAATTTGACTGTGACATCAGCTCTCCAAATGACTGTGATAGGCATCTCCTTGCATAAAACTGGGTAAAAAAGGGCATGTGGATGTGGTGCTTGCTGATACAATTTAATGCTTTCAGCACCTCATTCAGACTCCCATTTCATTGCACAGAATTGGCTCCACAAGATACTACCAAAAATAAATCTGACAGAAATGTTTCGGTATTCCTTAAAATTAAAAATCTTAAAAGAATGCTTCAGCATGCCACAAATCATTTTCTTAGGTAATTTTGAAAATTTTTGTCAAATCAGGCAAATTGAACTGCCAGTGCAAAATCTCAAGTTGTCCCTTACTCTTTTCCCAGGCCTTCTTTGGGAGGTGGACCAGAAGGTAAGTTGAGGTTCATAATACTGTAAATGCTTAAGGGTTTTGTGCCACTTGTTTGCTGCACTCTTTTTCTCAAACCTTCATTTTGCTTCTCTGCTGTAAAAACAGAGGGTGTAGTTCTGATCCCTTCCATATCAAAAAGAGTGAGCATTGGGAAAGATAAAAAGGATGGCACTAATGCTGTTCAAAGACACAATTTTACTTTTGCAAGAAGAATAACCAATTTAACTCTGACTTTTTGGCATGGAAAGCTTAAAGGGATGCTAGAGGTCCACAGAAATCCAGGAGAGGGTGGGCAAGCACTGATGCTTCAACACAAATTCCAGGCAATCTCCTGGGCTGGAATTATTTGGAGGCTGGAGGAGTATTATGTCAATGTATTTTGATTGCTTGTCCAATTCTCAAGCTACCCTTACCAACATACCCTGTTGTGCATAGGGTGCTCGATTCACTTACAGCTATAGCCGATATTGCAGGGAGAGAACAGGCAAAGGAGGGCATCCCTTCCTACAGAAGGAAAACCTTACCATTATCTGCCTTTGCTGTCTGGAGACCTGGGGGAAAGGAGGTGGAAACTGGAAATAGCATGGCCTTAGCTGGAGCTGATGAGTCAAATTCCAGTTCCTTCCCCTTTGCAGAAGATGCTCTCTGGGCTTTACAACATCTGTGTGAAGGTTTGGGGCAAGATCATGTTGTAAAAAAAGCTGTGGGGAGTTTCTTCCTTACTGCATCTGAACAACTGTGGTTTTGCTTAAATGTTGGCTATAGCAAGAAACCCATCAATAATCTACCTATGGCTCTCAAGTCAAAACAAAGATATTTTCCTAATGCACCACATAAGGCATTTCTAACCTACACAGAAATATTCAGCAACACTGACTCTATCTTGCTGTGCCCATATTGATTCTGAAGTAAAGTACAGTGTTTTCAAAGCCAGACCAAGGCTTCAGAGGATATTACTCTATATTACCTTGTGCCTGTTTCCTTCATGACATTATCAAGGCTTATGTTTTGTCTGATTGATTCCAGCTGATAGCTCTGACATACTACAAAAGAAATTACAGGCTTTAGACTGTGAGGATGACCAAGCAGACCTCAGCATAAATTAGGAACTATGAGTTTTTTTAACTGTGGAAAGAATACAGTACAGCAGCAAACACTGAAAGATGCAGTAGGCACAATATGCAGTCCCTGCACAAGCAGAATGCTCAAAGAACTTTGAACCAGTTGAATAATTTGGAGGTTAAAGATTTAAATAATTTTGTTGAACAGGGAAAAAAAAAAGCCCAAAAATGTCACTAACAAAAAGCACTGACAGCAAATAAAATACCACTTAGTCACTAAATACTGAAACTCAGAGCTAGCTTCATGCAGAAAAGTGTCTATCTCCATCAGGTTCCTCTTTTAATCTGTCCAGAATAATAAGGGCTTTATTAAATTTATCTATGTCTGACTAAAGGAAATTATTTTTAGAGAACTATCCAACAGCCCTTAGATAAACCTGTGCTTCTCAGGAAATACAGGGAAAATATTTTCTCTGCTGGCTCTTAGTTTAGGAACATGGTGACTCCCATGAACTACAAGATGCCAAGATTGAGTGCATTTAAGCAAATACTTTTTTTTCGAGCATAAAGGTAGTGCTTTGATTTAAGACAACAGAGAACAATACACAGTGGGCCATCTTCTGAACAAAATCTGAATGTAAAAGTCAGGTAAACTTTCCTGAGTTCACTTCATATATCAGAAAAAGGAATCTTACACCCCCTGCTTGGACTGGAGGTGTGAAACAAAATGCCTTTTTCTCAGAGAGAAAAAAAAAAGAAACACAGAACAGAACTCTACTTGAAAACAAAGTGAAAATAAATCAGCAGTGAATGGATTAGCTTCAGATCAGACTGCCTGGAGCAGCCTGATCTGGAACAGCAGAGCACTCAGGGCTTGCGTTTTTTAAATTAGTTTTAATAAATAGAATCAATAGCTCAAATTATGAAGAAGAACAAAAGCACAGATCAAATCGATCAAGGCTGTATGTAGCTTATCATTATAAGCCAAGGGGTGTCTTGTCTTGTCTGAATGTGATAAGATGGCAAAAGAATCCACTTGCAGCTTTTCAGTATCTCTCCCAGAACAGCTGTAGACAGAGCTGAAAATACTCCAGGTTATCCAAACATAAGCACAGACTCCCTTTCCTTTTTCCCAGAAGGAAAAAAAAAAAAAACAAACAACCCACCAAACCCAAAATAATAAATAAAACACAAAAATAATATTTTTCTCCCCCTGAAGATAAATGCAGGAATTTACAGGGAGGACAGAACTAAAGAGATAAGCAGGCACCAAGTATCCTGCATTATATGTGGTGGGACTTAATGTTCAGGTAAAGAGATTCTTGGTTAGATCAATAGAAAAGTGTCTTTCCATGGAGTAGATTAGGAAAAGGTGTTGGAGAACACTCAGAAGTTCTCTCTAACCCCAGTGCTCAGGCAAGGGTTATCCACTGGAGGAGAGCAAGAGAGGTGTCATTAACTTCAATCAAGCTTTGGGCAATGGGAGGGGGTAGGTACCCACAGGCACCTTGTTTTCCCCTTTATGATTTTTGTTTGGTTTTTTTTTGATTCCTTTTTGTAAAGGGACTTTGGTCCCTGGAAGCTGCAGTGTCTTACTTACAGCAGGACCGGGTCACTGAGGAGCTCCCCTTCCATCACAGGGGTTTTATCCTGAACACTCCAGGCATCAGCACTGAAGAATATGTGCCACACAGCAAATTAAAGCACTTAAACACTCCCCAGCCCTCTTTTCTTCTCCCTCCAATAAAACATTTTGTTAAATTTAAGCCAAGTACAAACTACCAATCCTGAATTTATTTTATCAAATACAGTAAAACTGAAGAGGTTTTTGGCACACTATGGGACAACACCCCAGATGTGTGAGAACAGTGAAAGGTGCTGATAACCTCTGCTAACTCCTATTCATCCTCAGGTTGAAAAGCCGGCATCAGTTATGTGGATTTTATGCTCACATAGAGCATATAAGAGTCCTTTTCATTGTTGTGGTTGAATTATAGATAAACAGCAGAAGAGGAAGAGTAATCTTGTAATAATAGAATACATGACAGATGTACCACTGAAAGTCATTCACATGCTCCAGTGGTGAGCATGGTTCAAAGCCTATCTGGAATAGACTTCCACCTTACTAATAAATATTCAGAGACACTATAGTCTTCAAGGAGGTAATATTGAACATCGGACAGAAAATTCAGTGTAGATCCATAAACATTTTTTAATTATATTTCGATCGGAAGTAGATTCCTTAATAGCAAGCAGTGCCTTTGCCAGAAGACACAGAACTTCCCTGGGCAAAGTACCCAGTGGTTAACTTCAAGTCCAAAAAAGATAAGCAAAATACCAATTATGATTCAAATGGAGTGTAATTTATTTTTAATTCAGTGAGGAAGAACTGATTTTCCCAGCAGTGTCACTTACACTGTAATGATTATCGCACATAAGACAACTTAAGAAAATGATGGAAAAACAAATTAGATGGGTTGCACATTGTTGGCTTATCTTGACTGCTCACCTTGAAGAGAGAGTTAAGGAAACATAAGATACACTACTCAGGGTGCTTGAAAACACTGCTCGCCTTCCACCTCCTTGATGTCTCATATTAAAATTTAAAAAAAACCCCAAAACCTCAAACCAACATTTCCAGCAGGGATGAAACAGCACATCTTGCCAGTCTGAGGGCATCAGCTAAATTAAAAACAATGATAACTTGCTGTGACAGAAGGTAATTAAAGGGTATAAGTTGTATAAGAACTTGGCTAGTTCTAATGATCTCATTTAATTCTAAACACTCATTCGTGAGCCTCATGAGGAAAATGTTGCCATGACTCCTTGGCTTCTTTTAGCTGACGCTTCAGTGCTGATGACCATGTGCTAAAGCAATGACTGGACCATTATTACAACTCAATCTAATGGAAATCAATAGGAATTCTTCCATTGATTTTTCAATATATATTGGACAGACAATTTATTGCATGCAGAAACCTGAATAATGGGAACGGAGGTTAACCAATCAGTGGTGCAGTGATAATCTCTTCATGCTCAGACGAAATTGTCCCAATCAGAGTTTCTAACAAAAAAATGAGTTGGCCTCACATTCTTCCCGGACGACATCCACAATCAGCCAACGTTCTGGACATTAAGCGCTGCACATCTTATCTAGCTGATAGAATTTGCTGCAAGAAGCTTGGTTAACCATATTTGGTTTAGCTTAAGGGCAAGTAAAAATGACAGTCAGCATCAACCACTGAACCTGAAATGTCCCTGTGAAGTTTCACACTTACCCTTCCAGAATCATTATGTTCCCTCAAATTTATTTCAAAGGTCTGCATCATTACTCTACTCTAATTGCAGCTTTCTTGCAAAATCTCCTGTCTTTTTCCTCTGTTTTACATGGCAAAATGTCTTTTAAGTTTTAAAGACAAGTCAGCCTTGCAAAAATAAGTGAGAATGCATGGATTTTGTAGCTGATTATTATAAGAAAATGTGCTGCTAATTTATACCCCTTGAGCTGTTTGGTTTAGATTCAGTGCTTGGTATTTCAGTCCTTTTGATTATTTTACCTCAAGAGTCAACCACTTTTTTATTTTTAATTTTTTAAAATAATGTGACACATATCTATTCTTGCAAATAGATTGTTCAAAGAGTAGGTATGATCACAGTCATTCTCTCTCACTTTCTCAGATTAAGGAATGTTTCTGGCAATGAGAAAATGAACATTTGCTCTGAGTTTGACAGTTGTAAAGGATGTTTATTTCCTAGGGCTTTGTTTATAAGCCTGCAGTGTTTAAATAATATTCTCTGCTGCTTTTGGATACCCTCTCCAACCCCTTCTCCAACTCCATTGCTCTTCTGTGGAGTGTCTCCACTCCCTCAATGTCTCGCTGTAGTGAGGGGCTTAGAACTGGACACAGCATCTCAGGTGTAGCCTCACTGGTGCCAGGGAGAGTGGGACAACACTGCCCTGGTCTTGCTGCCTACACTCTTGCTGATCCAGGCCAGGATGCCACTTTCCAAGAAGGGCACACACTGACTCACGTTCAGCACTGCCAATCAGCACCCCCAGATCCTTTTCTGCTGGGCAGTTTTCCAGCCACACCACTGCCCCTAGCCTGTCACACTGAAGGGGGTTGTTGTGGTCCAAGAGCAGTGCTAGCCCTTGCTGAACCTCATACTATTGGTCTCAGCCCATCTATCCTACCTATACAGATCCCTCTGCATAGCCTCCTGTCCTCCAGCAGATCAACACTCCCACTCTCCTTGGTGTTGTCTGTGATTGATATTGATACCCTCATCAGAATAATCAAGTAAAGATATGGAACAGGACTGGCCCCAACACCGAGCCTGGGGTGGACACCACGAGGGACCTATTGGATGTGGCACCATTCACCACCACTCCCGGGGTCCAGCCATCCAGCCAGTTCTTAACCCAGCAAAAAGTGTACCTGTCCAAGCTGTGGACTGTTAGCTTTTCCAGAAGAATGCTGTGGGAGACAGCATTAAAGACTGAAGTCCAGGCAGACTAAATCCACAAGCTGTCCCTCATCCACTAGGCAGGTCACCTGGTCATAAAGGATCAGGCTGATCAGACAGGACATGCCTTTCCTAAAGCCCTGTTGACTGGGCCTGATTTCTTAGTTATCCTGTATGTGCTCACACTGTGAGCTCTTGTGATCAGTTCCATAACCTTCCCTGGCACTGAGATCAGGCTGACAGGTCTGTAATTTCTTGCATACTCCTTCCAGCCCTTCTTGTGTATGGGTGTGACATTGCCCAACCTCCAGTTGTTGGGGAGTTCCCTGGTTAAGCAGGACTAGTGGTAGATAAGGGAGAGTAGCTTGGTGAGCCCTTCCACCAGTTTCCTTGTTGCCTTTGGGTGAATCACACCTGGTGTCATAGACCTGTGAGTTTCTAGGTGGCCCAACATATCACTAATTGCTTCCTCACGGATTATAGGGGGTCTATTTTCTCTGCACCCCTGTCTACCAGCTCAGAGGGTTGGTTACCCTGAGGAAAACTGGTCTTACTGTCAAAGAGGTGAAAAAGAAGTTAAGCATCACACCCTTTTCATCCTTTATAGAAAGCATTTAAAATATAGAAAGCCACAACCAAAATACTTTTTGCCTTTGTATATACTTTTTGATTTTTCCTATCTCCTTCACTCAAGAGTAATCTTCCAAGGCACACAGATGTTTTAGCTGATTATCCTTTATCTGGCAGAAGTAGCCTCTCAGTGAGTATTGCTATTTCATCACAGTGATAGCAGGGAACGATTAGTGATTGGTTTGACCCTGTTTTATTTCTGGACAGTATTTTCCATCACTATTTCTTCAGTAGAAAGATCAGCAAGGGCAAAGGCCATCCAGATTACCATGCAAGCTAAGCATAGCTTGGAAAGCATGCTCCTAGGCAGGCTGGCAGTGGAAACATAGCAGTAGCTTCTACTAGGTAGCTGTTGAAATATAGATACTGAGGATGGAAAAAGACCTTCTGCTAGGAGAAACTCAAAGCCACAGAAACTCCTACACTGATGCTATACTTGATATTGAAGGTGAAATTTAGACCTCCACATAGTCTGGGTGTACCTTTTTCCTTCTTTGGCCATTTTTAGGAAAGCAGTTGGCATCTCATTGAAGCTCAAGGCTTCCGGGCTTCTTATGGGCTTCCCAAACTTATGGGCTTTTAGGCCTGTGAGCCATCCTGAATCCCTTGAGTTCAGACTAACAAAACCCTGAGTGTTGCTAGGCAACACAGGCTGAAACCCAAAGCTGTTCATAAAAGTAGAATACCAGCATGTGGTGTTTTGAGGAAATCTCTAAACTCCTTTATACAATGGACACTGTAAAGAAGTACTCTAGATGGCAAGTCAGGCTAATAAAAATAGCAGTCTGCCACTCCACCAGATCAGAGGTTAACAAGCTTTCTGTGGTATGCAGAAAATCGTCAAGGAGACGCAAGCAGGAACTTCTGAGGCGCCCCTTGCCTCATTGCCTATTTTAGCTGATAACCACTGTGTGCGCTCAGCCTGGAGGACACTCAAGAGATGAATCCACACCTAGAATCAAGGCCGGCTCCTGGCAGCCTGGCACAGAGGGTGAAAAAAAAGCAGTCTTTCAAATCCTTGAACAAAGACCTGGTCTCCCTGATTTTCAGTGCCACCAGAGTGTCTCTTCCAAACAGTGTCCACATCTCTGACAGACAAACAAAATGGCAAAGCCTGAGCTGAGGCTGGTCCACAGCCCTGAGGCTGCAAGTGGTCCCCACCAGACCAGGGCATCAGTATATCCAAGAGCAAGCAGTCCTCAGTGGGAACTTAATGGAGACTGCTGGGTCTATGTCCAGCTGTGCTCTGTTAAACTCTGGATGGACATGCTCTAATTCCTAGAATAAAGTGTTCAAAACCAGTATGATTTCTGTGGTGTGGATCAAGGCAGTGTGCTCAGCAACACTGACGTAACACAGCAATAACATGTAGAGAAATTAAGGAAATAAAATTAAATTTTTTTGTTATATGAATAGTGTAAATATATATATATATATATATATATAAAAATTTCTGTAGATGCAACACGCATGCATTTGTGGAAATCTTCAGCTAAGGAGAAATATACAGGGAGCAATTAAACTCATAAAAGCATGAAAACCTTCCAGTTAGTGCTCCATAGGCAGCCCTACTGGCTATAACAGAGCCAACAGTTAGCCATAATTGAAGTACTCACAAAAATCTCTACCTCAGCTGTCTTTAAATTACTGACTGTAACACTACTGTGAAATGCTGCTCTTTTAATACAGTGACAGAAACTGATACAAGAAAAGTATAGAAATGAAGAAAGTGGGAAAGGTGATGATGCAGATATACCAAGTCAATAAAAAGGCATTTGAGGGAAAATACCCTGAAATTTTATGCCTCACTTGACATCAAAAAATTGTAGACTTACTCTGCTGAGAAATAGTTATTAGAAAGAAATACAAATATGCAAGAGGTAATTTTTTGTTGCTTGCCATTTAGAAAAGAGAAACATTTTGCCATAGGAAAACAGTCTGGTGAATAAGGTGGGGCTAAGCCACTTGGTTAAATCCTGTACTCTTGGGAAATTGCTCATCTCTTGCAACCCATAGCTTTGTTGTTACTATAATGGATACAATTATATTTACACACATACCAAGAATGTTGTGAAATCTGTTAATATTTATAGAAAACTTTGTGAGCCCTAAGACAGTCTTATAAATTCCACGTGGACCATTAAAACAATTAAAATATCCCCTAATAATTTAAAATAGATGCAGATCTTTTTTCACCTATTTCATTTGCACTTTCAGTGCCCATTTTGTTTTTCCCCACAGTGGCTTCCTGTCTACTGCAATAGCACAAAGTCCTGAATCTGCAAATACGTGGAGACAGGTACTTTTGCACCTGCCATTTGTCCCACTGGGAAGCAGTGGAGCTGCAAGGGCATGCAATTAGGATGTGTATGAATGCCTGTGGAATCAGACCCTGGATTTTCTTATAGGGTATTCCCTCACAGGGGCCACTAATGCTGATTTCAGAGGACTGGAGAATGAGGTCTGGGCTTCATCTGCCTTGGCAGCAATATACTGCAGATAGGAAATTGCAGCTTATGGGATTTGGATGCAGTGAGTATTTCCCCAAACCAGTAATTCCACCTAGAGAGAGTTGTTTTGCCAAGGAATTTCTTGGTCTGCTGTCATTTTCTAGCACAGCCCGTGCTTCTTTTTATGACTCTTCACTTGCCAAAAATGAAAAGGAAAAATTTCCATAGCAGCTCTGTTGGCCAAAGAAAACTTTGGGGACAATAAAAGTTTTTTTAGCATCAACCCACTGTCTTTCCATGGGTTTATAGCCCCCCTACTTATACCTTACTTGTTCAGAAATTCATGTGTGTCTATAAATAATCTTGGTGGGAGACTGGACTCCAAGGAAAGACTCTTCAGGATTGATTGCTTCCCAGTAGTTATTAAGAATGAAAAAATGGATTTGGCTGATCTGTGTTCCTTTTTTTAAAGCTGTGGAGAGATTGGAGGCACCAGAGAAAGTAGTGCAGGTGGTGCTTCCACTGCTGGAGACAGATGTGCTTTCTTTCCTCAATGAATGTCTGTGGCTCTCACAGGCATGAATGTTTCTCACAGAATACGATACAATTTTACAAAGGGTCTAGCACTCAAAAATGCATACTGGTCTATTAAAGGCAATAACCTAATGTGTTTATACCATGTACATGTGAAAAAAACAAATCAAAGCTTGCCCTGAAGGTAAGCACTGAAATCTAAACCTCTCAAAGCCAAGTGCAGGCAGGATTGTTACAGCAGAGATTATTTCTAAACACAAGACATTGCACAGAATATGAAATCAGGACAAGGCTTTCAAAGGTGTGTTCAAAAGAAAACCATTATAATTCTTAGCCTGTCTATGGGATAATCCTTTTCCATGAAGAAAACCAACCTCAGATAACCACATATCACTTCTTTCCATCCCATGATCCTGGTTTTTGGAGAAAGAGACAGGCAGAGGGTCCCTCTTTCCATTCTTATGCTCCCTCACCTCAGCCTGGGCCATTTTAGGAGTTACAGATAGAGACTCATGCTACTCTTTATCAATCTCATTCTCATTGCCCAGGGCCAAACTGGAGGACAAAGAAGTTAAACACAGACACCCTGTGCACATAAATAGGTGGTGTGGACACACTTCTTGGGGTAGGACCTGGTTTTGGGGCAAGGGGGAGGAAAGATGTCTTTATAAGTATCCCATAGTATCCCAAAGTTTTATGTTTAGAACATAAATAAAGGACACTAGAAAATCTCCTGAGAAAACAACTACCACTTTCTTTTCCAATCTTCACACATTCCATCCAGTTCTTCATTGTGTGCTACTATTTCAATTTCTTTAAAGAAAAATCTTCATTTGAAAGTATATTCCCCCCTTGCTCCACTCTCAAACAAAAAAATGAATCAAACATTGAAAACTTGGAAATTTTCCCCACTGCATGTTTATGCACACAGTGTTTTTGGAAAATCACTGAAGATTCACAGATTCCTGACTAATAAATATTTACAAATTAATTCCAATTAACTGGCTGTATTTGGACAAGGATTCATATCAGAAAATACATCCTCATGTGTGTGGATATGGGGAAGCTTTATGTCAATAGGATCAGAATCTCAGAATCATGCTCCATAGCCATTGAGAAAACAGATTATCCAGGCAAATATGTTAAAATGCTGACTAGTAATAGCATTCTTGAATAGATAAGAGAGTGAGCAGAGCTGAAAGCTTCAGTCTGCAGCTCACCCAGTGGGTATATGCTTAAAATTGAGGCTGTCTATAGAGAGATCTGAGTATGTTTCATTTAAGGATACAGCATTATTTAGTAAGTCCAGGCAAAGAGGGAGGCTCAGAAAGCCCAGTATACTTACGAAAAGTAAGGATTTGTCCAGTTGAGTTGGGTTGGAGGCTGTTTTCATTTCACTCAGACACATATCTCCCTTTGCTTATAATAACAGTCTGTAAATTCTCCTCTAGCTACCCAGGAGCAAATGATTGTATGTGGCTTGATAAGGTAATGGGAGATTAAAAAACATCTCTACCTTCCAGGCTGAGCTCCCAAAAGACTTAAGGATAGTTATAGGAAAACATGGAGCAAAAGTAAACAAACCACAAGCTTTTCTGACTCTAGACCCTCAAGATCAAAGAAATTACACCTGACTAAAAGGCACAAATTTGGCTCTTTATTATAGGGCATGCAAGACAATTAGAGTAAATCATTTTCTATACTCTTACATGAAATCCATGTTTGGTCTGACCTATAATTTGAAAAAGCTTCATTTTAATGACTTAAATTTCACTGCTAATAAGAGCAGCCCAATCAAACTACAGGCAAAGTGTGTGAAATAATATACAGATTTTGTCTAAAAAGGTCAAAGTCTTAAACAAAGAAACATGACTTTTCCTACCAGAGTGCTTGCCTCTCACTGTGTAAAATTAATAGACTGCTATTAAAAATAGTACCTGTCTTTTGTGCCCAATCTATCTTCTTGTTTACTGAACACGAGCACACACACACACACACACACACACACACACACACACACACACACACACACACATACACATTCCCAATCAGCTGCTGCCAAAATGAACAACACATGGTTGAGAGTGGTCCCCATTGCCAGATGGTGAAAATCAACAGAGTTCTTTCCACTGAAATTAATGAAACTATGACAATTTAAATTAGCTTTGCGCCTACCCCAATTATCTGTTAACTTGCCTGCACAAGGACTTGGGAAAGTCAAGCAGCATGAACTAAACTGCCAACAGGAGAGGAGAGAGTGAGGCTTGTTGAACTCTGCATGTGTTTCTTTGGCTCCTCAGTTGGGTGTCTCATAGGTTTGCTTAAAATTCTTTGGCAGATAACTCTACTTGGCTCTGCAGGACCCCTCCTGCACACAAACTACTGGCAGTTAGAGCAGCTCTCTCTCTCTTTGGGATAGATATCCTTAGCATTTCTCCTCTGGGCAACCCTTTCCCTGTTTTTTGGGACATTCCTCATCCACTGTCTTCTATCACCCATGTTAAACTCTCACACAAGCAGTGACATGTCAGCCTGATGACACCCCCTCAGCATCTGCAAAGAAAACCCTGAGGTGCACAGCAGACTTGCTTCTGCTG
>VWZN01021066.1:27970-47950 GCA_013396955.1 Regulus satrapa | reverse complement strand
GCTGGTTTATCAGGTGACACATTTTATGTGTGACACTCTTCCAGAAGAATGTGATTTGCAGCTTTTAAGGACACATCTCACTGGGGATCTCTTCTCCAGAAATCATCTCAAAAATGTATCTGGGATTATCAAATACTTCAGAAGCTTTTAAAATTTTTTTCTATTTTTTTTTTTTTTTTTAAGTGGCAAGGCCTGGGATATTGAAAGAGATAATAAGCTTTACTCTTCAAGACTGCAATGCTGATATGAATCTTCTAAGTATCTGATCTAGAAAATTATTAACTTAAATTCCCAAGATGCCATTTATAAACCTGACTGAGGAGCTGAAAGCACAACTGCATACAAATACAGGGAAATACAGGGATAACAAATGAACTGTCCTGGCTTGGTAGCTCTTACAGTACAGCAACTTGTACCCTGCTTGGTCAGAGCATGAGTGGCACCCACACCCTTTCTGCATACCTCTCCTCATAAATACCCTAAGCTTCCTATGTAAGGGATGGCAAGACAGCTCATTGAAGACGAGACTGAAGCCCATAAGCACTTTAATGTCACTCAAACTCGTGAAAGCATTTCCCTAGAGCTCTGACTATGCTCTGCTTTTCCCAGCAGTAGTCATCTTTCAGTGATACTTAGTAGGATTGCCTGTGCCAAAGTGTCCCTGCACGGGAGGAGAGATGGAGTTAATAAATTTTAATATTAGACACGAGAAGGCAACAAAGTCTGAAATACAGTGTTTTACTTCTGCAGAGTGAAAACTGATGAATTGTGAGAAGCTGTCTTAAAGGGAGTAAATGAAGCTAGGAAATCATCCATACTGTTGAAATGTTTAGCCTAACATACCATTCAGAGCAAAGGAAATTAACTGCTGCATGACACCAGTGAATCCAGGACTTCTCAAATCTACTTAGTGATTCATATTCTTCTTCCTACTTTGCAATGTCTCCTAGGCTTACTAGCTTCTCAATTTTTACCACATTTGAGTTTAAAACTATTAATTTCAGATCTTAGTAGGGCTATTCTTTCCTGCTGTGCCTCAACACTAACTTTGGTATTTACCAGATCTCATCTTATGAATAACATTACTATCAAACTCCCCTGGGTTTTAACTAAATTCATGACTTGAATGGGGAGATACACAAGATGAAGACACCATATTTGAGACAAGAAAATGTAACTCCTACAAATAATTACCTTAATCTTCCAAACACTATAGAAAAAAACATTTATTATTATCTTATTCAGTAGGCACATTTTAATTCTTTGTAGGAACTGAACCAGAACATATCTAAAATGCCTATCAGAGAGGCTTTATTTCAGGACATTGAACTCATCAGCCCAGGAGCCCATTTTGCCTGGTTTCAGATGTGTGGGGATGTGACCAGGACCAGACTGGGTTGTGTGTGTGTATGCAGAGATTTCTGGAAAGACTGGAATTTATACATTGAGAGATCTCTCTGTAGCTGACCTCAGGGAAGGGCTTGGTATCCTCCCAATGCTGCATGCAAACAAAATCAAGTCTTGGCTTTCACTGTTTCCCTGCAAGAAGCTCAGTGATTTAGAAGTCATTAAATTTTAAACGAACACACTCTCATTTCAAAGATATATTTCATACATAGATAGATAGACAACTATACATCATCAGACTTGGCCGTACCTCTCTCATACATGCATCAAGCTGAAGACCCTATAAGTAAGGTGAGAGCCATGTGCAAGTATTTATTTATAGCATCAGGAGTAAGCCAGCAGAGTACTGCACTGCCAAGCAGCTTCCATTATGTGAAGCATAACTCCTTGTGTTCAAAAGCCCCTGAAGGTTTAGAAAAGGAATGTTTCTGTAAAGATATATATTTGGTCATTTATACCAGCCAAGGATTTGTCCTGCTGAGTTTATTATCTTTTTGTGTCATTTTCTTTTGTTTCTTTCTCTTCCTCTCTTATGATCTCCCTATTTATTTTTATTCTCCCAATTAAAATGTCAAATACAGAATTCAGCCTAAGCATTGGACCACTGCACTGATGTACAAACAGCAATCTTACAGCAACTGTGTTGCTTTCTGTTTCAAAGTAGGAACTGATCATAAATTCAGGAAGAGAAGAACGTAACCCTAACAGATGCAAAGCTGGTTTGAATTAAAAGCTAAAATAATTAAAAGGATTTAGTAAGCATGTAATATGTTCTCAATATGCTCTGCTGTGAAAACATTCTCATCTCATTCCCAAAAAAATGTGGGTTTATTGATTAGCTGTAGGATTAACCATTACAACACAGAGAGTTCAAAGCTTCATTGGTCTTCATTTCATTAGTTTACTTTATCCTCTCACACCTTGCCTTTCTTAGGTTAGGGTCAGACCATCAATAAACACCCAAGCAAGAAGTGTAGCTGTTTGCAGGTTTTAGTGTAATTTAAACTCTTAAGTGTGAAAGAATAAAAAAACCAAACAAACAAAAAAAAAACCACCTCCTAATTGCAGGTGTCAATAACAGTGCTGCAGCTACAATTCACATAATTTGCAGCTTCTGACACTGGAAAGCACATCTGACTCACTCAGTACATAACACAGGACTTGCTACTTCTAGGCAGCTGATGTTTTAGTGCTCAGACATCAACTCAGCCTTGACTTGATAGTCTAAAGTAAATACCCCTGAGCAATTGTACAAAAACACCTATGCAGTGAGCAAGCAAAAAACCCTGCTGCTTATAGTTTGCAGATGCTTGGGAGAAAACACTCAATATTACATACCTCTAAACTGCTCTGACAATGGCTAAACTGCCTTCTAGAATCATGGAATAATTTTGGCTGGAAAAGGACTCCTAGATAATTGAGTCCAACTGAGAGGCCATCACCACCTTGTTCACGTGGTCCCCAAGTGCCACGTCCACAACACTTAGAGGCACTGGGCAGCCTATTCCAATCCCTTATGACCCTTTCAGGAAAGAAATTTTTCCTAATGTTGAATCTAAACTGCCCCTGGCATAGCTTGAAGGCATTTCCCGTTATCCTGTTACTTGGTGTTATTCAAATGTTTCTGCTTAAAGTACTTTGCTAAATCTTTAGAAGGATCCCTTTGAGAATGTTATTTTGTCTGCATTACTATCTCAAAGCAAGACCTCTAATGAATCAATGAAATCCTACTGAATACTGACAATGGACTACCAAACTCACACTGGATCTTAGGGCTGGAATAGGTCTTCAAGGAGCAAACAGCCTGCAGTTGCTAGTCACTTCCTCCCCTCTTCCCCCGAGGCAATTAATTGTTAATACTTGACACAGGTGAGACTACATTTCCCATCTGAACTTCTGGTTTCTAGTGGATTGACTCCAAAGCTGTGAGTCAGAGCCATCTCTCAGGCATTTTGGTATCTATAAAAAAATACCAAAAATTAATCTACCTAGGCAAAGATTATAAAGCAAAACAGCTAATCACAGCCTCCCCTGTTAACACTCAGCATGCCAGCTGCAGACTTCTTGGAAATCTGTAAAAGCAATGCACAAACCAAGCTGTAATTGTCCTCTTATGAGGTTTTGGACTATAAGTGAAAAAGCAGATGTGGCAGAAATTAGGCCGATGAAAGTCCGTGGATTCTGATCCCTGCTCTGTTTTCCTGAGGTAAGTACAAAATGAAATTACTCACTGCAAGTGACTACCAGCTTTCCCTTTGCAACACCCTTGCTAAAGCAAATGCCAATCCAGCCAGAATCAAACCCCTGAGCCCATGTTTACTTTGGAGTCTAAACCCTGTTGGGAAGCCAATCCCAAAGAAATCCCTCATGGCAGGATGTGTTTGGGACCAATCCTCAAATGCTAAAAAAATAATAACAATTAAAAAATTCTGCAATGGCAAAGAGATAATTGCTAGTGAGTGCCCTATTTTTACCTTAATCATGAGTTCTCCTATCAAATGTCAGAGCTGGCTGCCACATGGCAATGTCCCAACTTCAGACACAGCTGTAGCAAAATAAAAACACACAGCAAAAGGAGAAGTTCTTGAGGCTGATCAGGCTCCTGTTCTCACCCTAAAGTATTCACCAGCATGCTGTTCAACATTTTCTAGGCACTAGGGAAGGACACTAAGATAATTTACAAAAGCTATTGTGATCAAGTAAGGGAAGGTGAAGAGCTGTAAGTGTAGAGAAGAAACCCCTCTCCTTTATATTAAATAAATACAGAATGCATCTGGACTCCCAGAATGAGCTCTTAAGTGAAAAAATTCCTTGCAGGAGCCGTATGTAGCAAGATGTCTCTGCTTGTGTCCTGTATAGGGTTCTTAGACACCATGGCTTTCCATGCTTAAGTCTGTGCACTGATTTGAAAACATTTCTCACTCATTAAGACTTTTTGAGAAAACATAAAACACGACTTTTCTGCTAGCAGAAGTGCATCTGCAGTGTCATCTGGAGCAGTAAAACCTATTTTAATCACCTGAATTACCCCACTGGACACTCAGTGGAGAGATGCAGAAGAAAACACTTTTCTAGAGTTCCCCTCTGATCCTGAAGGAAAAATCTAAGATTTATTTGTCTTAGCTCTTCAGCTAATGTATCTGGCTTTGGTAATGCTAAGGTTTGGTATATTCAAAGCTACTCTAGGCAGTTTTCAAACTTTAAAGGCATGCTGAAATCAGTCCCAGTGATTCTAGCTCTAATATTTGCACAGCACTGGAAGAAAAAGGATTTGTTTGTTGTTTTCAGACACACTAATGTTGTATTCTGCCTGTTGCAGAGAATAACACTCGTGCTAAGAACCCACAAATTAGCATCCTCAACAAACTCTTGAGAAGTTAACAAGGAGAGAACAAATCCAATTTTACTACCAGGTGCTTTTCAGCGATAATCTACAGCTTTGCAGAAATAATTTTAAAAAATGCTTTTACTTAATCCCTAGAAGGCAGACCTTAACTGTGTAATCTAAAGAAACAATCAAAGCAAAATTAAATAAAATTAGCCATATATGCCTGGAGCACAGTTCACTCAGGATTTAGATGACCTAAATCACAGATGGATTTGTTTTTCCTCTAGTTGTGAGAATGATTTAAACTTTTACTGACCTTCTGTGGTTAATTCAGACATTTCTCTCAAGTTTCCGCTGCAGTCTGTTTAGTTAGTGAACATAGAACTCATCCTTCTAAACAAAACAAAACTTCTGCCCTAGGAAAACTGTGGCATTATATCCACGGATATACTGTGGAGTGTAACGCTGGGATGGGGGAATATGCTTCTAACTAGTGACACATCATTCTTCATTGTATCCTCCCTTCAAACTTGCCACCCCACTTATTAATCAAAGGCTTTATCCAGGACTACTCTTTTTGGTTTTGCTTTAGGTTGTAAGAATGCCCGATGTCTGTTGGGAGTGTTGGCAAAGGGTGATATAATTTGCCTCAAAATGATTAAAAAGAAAACAGTCACTTGCAGTTACATAGTTGCCATTGCTCAAGCTCGCTTGCTTGCCCGTGCTACTGACCCAGAAAACAACTGCCACACTCTGTTGTTCATGTTAATTTTATGAAAAATAGTTAGAAGCTTTAGGACAGACAGAAACCCTCCTATATATTTATATTGTTCACTCTCTCCAACTACAGCCACACTGCTCCTCTGGTGGGGGAGGATCCCTGTCTGAATGTTTATCAGAGTCCTTTCTGCAATGCCTTTGAGATTTCAAAGGGAAAATATTAAGTTGCTTCTTGGCAAACAAGAGCAAACCTTTGGAAAGCTCCTGCAGTACAAACAAACACTCATGTCGAGTTGTTTGGGGCAGACAAGTTGCTCTGCACGTTCTGACAACAGTGAAACAAAGCTGTAAAGAAAGCTTAGACTTTACGCTTCAAATTACTGTCACAGCACCAAGGATGCTTGTTTCAAATTTAGCCTGCACTTTGCAATATAACATGCAAACAGATCCCTTTCTTAGCAGAGATCTTACCATGAGCACGATCAGAGAAATGGAGAGGAGAATCAAAGTGTAATGAAGTGAGCATCGGAGGAAGGGCTCTGCCCTGCAAGCAGCTGGCATAGAGTCTCCCAAGTGACTCCCTGCAAGTCTGACCTTTGGTTTGCCAAGCAGCAGCTCATTTGGAGAGTCAGCCACAAGGCTGCTGCTCCCAACCGCTCCCTTTCCCTACTTACAGCTCGGTGGTGTTGACAGGGATGTCCCGGGGAACCTGGACCAGCTGGCTCTCCTGGCAGATGAAGACTCTGCCCAGGCAGTGACAGGCATGCTGCTGGCATCCCCAGCAGCCTGACAGGAGCAGCAGCAAGCAGGCAAGGGCTGGAGACATCTCTGCCTCCACATCTGTGCCCGTCTCCGTTATCTGAAAGGGAAGAACGCAGAGACCTCCCAGGCCAACTCCCTGGATGGAAGATCCGCCCCAAAAGTTGGGACAAACCATGTGGCTCTAAGGGGATGGCTTCTCAGCAAATTTCACTTCATGACCCCAGATTCCTTATGGCTTTGGACTGGGGAGAGAGATGAGCAATGTTGATCTTTCATGATATAAGTATATTGTATTTCAAGTGGTGTTGAAATCAGCGGCCCAGCTGTACTAACCAGGGCTCTTCTAATATGATAGGAAAAGGTTCTTCCTTCTCAGCTATGCTATTTTTCAAATCTTCCTTTGAGAGACCAAGGGACAACAACGCATTTTTACCTTCTACAGCCCAGACCCTTTTTGTCCCTGAGGGAGAAAAACTCTATAGCACTATTTGTGCTCTCATTCATGGATCCAAGTGCCCCTGCTTTTGTATTGCTCCTAGGCAAAAGCAAGGTGTTATTATTTTATATAGTCTACTTCATGGGATAAAAGCTTTATAAACCTGAATCCAGAGCTAAATAACATCATTTTTTCCACAATTGTGATTATTTTCATGCAGCTGCTGATTAATATCCTTTTTTCCTTTGGCACCTTTATTGGAACCCAAACAGAAGAAAACTCCACAATCCAAATTGTCCCTGTGGACTAGTAAACTAATTCCATCATCTGGAACAGAAATCCCAGAAATATTGTCAAATGACTATTTGTGACACAACAGCAGGAAAACAGCTTCAGGAATAGCATCAGAAGGCTTGGACGTTGGATCTTGTCTTTGAGTCCTTATTTATTTTGTTTACTTTTTAAACTGAGCTAAAATATCTTGCTACAAATATTAATCCTTGAGGAAGGGGCCCTGTGAATTCTTTACTGTCGCTGAGTCAAGCTGCCATTGCCTCGAACCAAGGCTTCTCTACAAAACACCTGAAGTGAGCATTTTGACATAAAGGTTTTGGGGTTTTTTGAGTATTTTGTTCATTTGATTTTCTTTTAAACTGTAAATAATTTTTTCAGACACACAGAGTTTATACATCATGCGCATTTTAAATAAGTGAGGGAGCCATGGGTGATTCCGCTGAACCTAATTCACATTTAATTCTTCCCATTGCTTGGAAGGATTTCTTAATCTTGTTAGAAGCTGCTGTTAGCTTGTTTTTCATGGGTTTTTAAATGGTGGTTTGGTTTCTTTTTTTAATAATCAAAAAGCATTAACAACTGTAATGAGACAAAAGACAGACAGCATCTCTAATTTGTGGTGACCAAAAGCTTCCATCATTCGTACTTTTAAAAAAAGCCTCACAATATAGATGCTTCTAAAGTGAACTAATTAATATTTTTTAAATAATTACAATAATTCTTAAACTTAAGAGTTATCCCAATTGTACCAAATAATTGGGTTTTTCCCAGTTGTTTAACTCTACTCAGGATGAGAATTTATATTCACATAAAAAAAGTAAGGAAAAATAATGAAAATATTTTTATAACAATGGTAGGCTTATAATGAATTGTAAGAATATTCTTTTAGTTGTATGTGTAAAACAGAGTCAATTTTTCTAAGTTTCATGAGAATGATAGTGCCTGCCAAAAAAAAAGAATTTCTAAAACCTTAGTGACTTTTTCCTTATGTCTCTCTCTTCTCTTTCCTTCAAAAGATCTTAAACATACAAGGTCTTCTGAAACGAGTAAAACCTTCAGTCACCTTCATCCTCAATGGGATGAAAACCGCAGAATTTCACTCTACAATCCAACAAATTTCTATTTAGCTAAATTTTTGCTGTAGCCCACTCAAAGTTGGAACAATGACACACCTCAGGATTTAAATAAATGCCAGGAAGACAAATAATTTGAGACTTTTGGGTTTTTGTCTTTTCAATACAAAGCCTAAAACTCCTACAGTCGTAGACTAAAAGCAGCCTGAAAAAAAATCTCCAAAATACAAAATGTGAAGTCTGAGGAATATAAAGGGCACAAGAATATTTGGATACAGAGGAATTTAAGCTGAATCTCTTCCTACTGAAATAGATCAGTATAAATCGTCATGTTATACTGATGAAATGGATAGTAATATTTATGACATAGTTGAAAAATGATGAATGTCTAATGTCTAATGTCTGAATGTCAAAACAATTTTCAGTGATATGAAGACATCACAATATGATTAACTTTGGGTTTCATATATCAAACCACAAAAGTTGTTTCAGATGATAGCAATAATTGTTCTATATGCAAAGGTCAGGAGATCAAAGAATATCACAAGGATTACAAGGCGTTTTTCCAATTATGAGTGGAAACCAAAACTATAATAAATATGTTTTACTTTAATACAACTCATAAAACAGAGTAAATCAGGTCAGGCTCTGTAGAAAATCATGAACATAACAAAAATTGGAGAGGGGTTGTCTCTTTTCCATTTTTGTCTGGTGAGGCCATTTTATCAGTACAGTACACATTGCTCCACTTTCACTTACATCAGTTAAGAATGAGATGACAATTATTAAATAATACAAACTCCTTATCCAGACTGCAAGCTTCTCTTGTAATACCACGGAGATAAGATTTTGATGGAAATATGCAAGTATCATTACATTCAATAAAATCAGGCTAAACAGACCTGACATTTCATTCATATTGGAACAAACACTAAATCAGGACCACATTAAAACTCCCTGAGGATACATGAAGGTTCAGAAGGATCTCCGAGTTGTTTTAAGCATACAATCCAAGCTCTTGGAGAATAGATTCTGGTGTCTATTAATATTTTGAACTGGGAAACTCTGTCCTATTTCTGCACATGATGGTCAAATAACACACAGCTACATCAGCACAGTCCCCTGCATGGATTTATCAGCTGGTGATTCTCTCACTCCCAGTTCAGGGGTACAGTTATCTCCTCTTGGGAAGAAAATTCTTTAAAAGAGGGGTAAAAAAACTTTCTGGTATCTTTCTGTGAAATTTGCACTCCCAAGTTGCTCCTGAGTGCTGGATTGGAGCTACAACCATGCCTGGAAACCCACAGGACCTATTGCAGGGGACCACCATCAGAATATTATGTGCTGGGAGCAAGGATACCCTGTCATTGAGATTCATGCAGTTGAATGTGTAAATGCAGAGATGATGGTGCTTTCAGATATTTATGAGAGCTTTATGTTTGCATCCATTTGCAGAAGAACTATGCTCCAGCTGGCAAATTGGTCTTGAGAGTGTAAACTGTTTTCCTGAGTAAGAAAACAGAAATTTCCCCAAATTGAAACACTGTAGCAACAGAGATGTAATTAAGTGAATTATGACAGATATTCAATGATGATGTTATAGATTATGAAATTAGATGGTGTCTGGGACAAACAGTTAATTCAAGGTTATATAGTCAACAGGGGATCTTTTTTAGGATGGTAGTAAGGGAGTCTGCTTGATAGAACTGGCCTCTAAAGTCAGTACTAGCCTCTAAAATTAGCTCTGGTTGAATTTTGCAAGCACTGAGCCAGAGGAACCAAGGGGATCTGCGGACTCCATCCTCTGACCAAGCAGCAATGTCTATCCTGGGCCACGCTGTCACCCGGATTGATGATGTTACAGTGGGAAATAAAATGAGCCATCCCAACTCTCTCTCTCTTGCTCTCAATAAACTTGCTTCAAAGACATTTCTGAGCCATTTTACCACAGTGTAGTTGTGGCCAGGTCAGCACTAAATCCAGCTCATGAATGTGTGGGAGCAACTCTTTTCCTTAAGGCATGAAGGTCACCAGGTGCTGGAGTGCATCAACCTATAGGCAAGCAAGTTTCCAGCAGCATCTGCTTGTGTTCCTCTTTGAAACACACCATGGCAGCTAATTAGGCAAATATTGTTTCTCCTGATGTTTCCCAGCCTCAGAACAGTGTTTAATTACTGAATGCCTCTTTATCAGTGGCTTTGCTTAACAATAAGCATTCGCTAAAAATGTGTAGGCAAATTAATCACCTGCATGAACAGATGACATTAAAAACACATCCAAAAGAGGTTTATCCTTTCAGAGTGAATATTTCTTTCTCTTTTGATGATTTCCAGCACATAGTTTCTCCCTGTGGCTTTACAAGCAGCAATAGTCTCTATTGTCCTGACTGCCATACTATGAGAAGAAAAAGGTGTTTTTATCCAGAAAAGCTGGCAATGTGAGCTGGAGCAGATCCTAAAAGGAAATTAGAGGAAATTACTAGAAAGGACTTTGACACATTACTGATTTATCTTTTGAGAATGAACAACATGGGTCTTAAAACAGCAGATCATTGAGGCAAACAGATCATTGACCTGATAAAATGTTTTAGGCTCTTTCCAGAAATAGCTGTTCTGAGAAGAATATTTTTAGCTTCACCTTTTTCGGTGAATGGGAAATATTTTAAAATACATTTGAATGGACAGACTTTATATGTGCCCTCGGTGTCGAGAATATAAAATGATAAAGTAGCCTAATATAAGTAGTATTATTACTCTCTAAATTCCCTTAGCCATCTGCTCGCATGAAACCTCAGCTCCAAAATGGAGTGAAGCTGAGACAGTAAATCAGCCACCAGAGGGAGTGCATTGACTCGGGAAGGGAACACACACGAGTAAGTGAAAGGATTAGAAATTGCATGGAATTATGCTCATGGCGATTTTCTGGGATGTCTGACTCTTGACTTTACAGCTTGGCTGGGATGAGTTGCTCCCTTATTAAACTGCACACCTGCAGAAACCAGAGCTGCACATCCCATGGAGCTGTGTCCATGCAGCAATAAGCAGCTGCGCTGTGGCTCTTACTTCCCTCCTCCTCTAAGACAAATTAGGATCTTGTCTAAACAGTCCTACATATCTATTTAGCTCAGGAAGGACATTGCCCAGCATGGAAGGGTCTCAGACACTTCTACTGTTTCTGCTGACACTTCTCAGCAGTGAGCTTTTGCCTGTGCTATGAACTGGAGGAATGGGGGTTTTGATTTTATTTCACTCTGTCCCAATACTTTTATGGCTTTGGTGGCTAACGAGTTCCCACTCAGCTCTTTATATGCATGATTTTTCTGAGGCAATCTGAGGATATAAGCACCTCATGTATTTTCAGACCACAGGAGACATATGCAAGAAACAAGAGTGAAGTTAGAGAATAATCTTTGTCACTCCATCTAGTGCTGTTCCTCGGGTTCAGGTCTGTTCATCCCCAGTTGATAATAAAAGACACAGCCCATCTGCTAGGTTTCTGTCACATGTCTGTAGAAGCACAGTTATAGAAGTACTTTTTCTTTGCACTGTCCATGAGTGGGTTTGACTAGACCAAAATAATGCACAAGAGACACCAAAGCCTGCCTAGAATCACACATCATATATTCTCTTCTGACGCCTTTCCCAGCCAGCAAAAGGTACCTGAAGGTCAGAGATGTGAGACAAGAGAAGCCTTTCCTGACTGTGGAGTCAAGGAGCCCTGCCCATGGACATCAATAACCATGCACTGTTCATGTCAGCACCACGAGAAACCCATGGAATCCAACAAGGACAAACGCGAAGCTCCAAACCCGTGGAGGACAAACTCCCCGCAGTGATGCAGGCTGCGCACTGCCTGTTCAGGGAGCTGATCTGCTGGTAAATGGAGAGATGTGATTATTCTGCTTTACTCAGGACTTTTGTACCACATGGCCAGCACTGCATCCATTGTGGGATGCCCAGTAGAAGGCAGACATCCTTTAAATGAGGGAAGGCAGGGAAGAACAAAGACGGTCAGGGCAGCAGTGTTTGTGCTGCGAGCTGAAGCTGTGAGAACAGGGTTTGTTCAGCCTAGGGAAGGAATGGCCTGTGGGCACCTAGAAGTAGCCCCCAGTGCCTATGAAGGGATAGCCTGCAGACACATAAAAGCAGTGCCCAGTGCCTACAGGATGGTAGGCAACAAGTGGACTCAGGCTCATTGCAGAGGTGAAGTGTGGGAGAGCAAAAAGTAGCAGACTTGAGTTGAAATAAGTGGCATTCTGAGTGGCTACAAGGGGATAATTTTTCACCTTGAGGACAGTGAAGCAGCAGCACAGGCTGCTAGAGAGGTTGTACTCTCTCCTTCCATAGAAGCTTAAAAGACCAGACTGAATAAGTCCCTGAGCAACCCAGTTTGACCTCACATTGAGCAATACATGGGACCTATTCAGGTCCCTCTTTCACTTGAATTCTTTTGTGATTCTACTTATAGCTCAGGGAGAAAAAAATCTCCCTAGGATGTTTTAAATAGAGATGGATTATTCATGCTTTTCCTCAAACCTATACTGCCACTTGCTTTTGAGCATGGTTACAATATACTACTCATCTATTAGTCTTTAATCCCTGAGGAAAGGAGAAATGTTCATCAGCATGAACAAAATAGGCTGGCAATACCTTCTGACCACCCTTTCAAAGTTCACAAACCCACCATTCAGGACAGTTTAGCAACAAACCTGAAGCTCTTACTAATTAGATTTCAAGAGGATATTAATTCTTTCAAGTAAAATTTATGATGATATAAAATTAATTAAAGAAAATTTAATGATGCCTCCACCACATGCCATAATTTTCCCCTTATACTGGACAAAGAGAGCTGCCTGACAGAACATACATGAGAAGTTTCAAAGATTGAAGTATGGAGATATCTGTTAAGAGAAAATTTGTTTAATTCCTCTCATACTTAAAACTGTCTCATAGACAGTGCTAACAACCTGTTGTTTGACCATTTGGAAATCAAATTTCCTTAAACTCACTCAGGTTGGGTGAGCATTTCCAGCACTGAAATATATTAAAGAGGTCTGAAATGGAAATTTCTTTACAATATACCTATCTTCTAATTTTTTTTTTTACCTCATACAGCCTAAGAGAAACCATCTCTGCATGAAAAAAGGAAAAACCCAGCTATGATTTGTACATGAAAGACACTAAATATCCTTTCAGGAAATTAATTTAATTCTGACACTAAATTAAAAAAAAAAAAGAAAAAAAAAAAAAAGAAAGAGGCAAGAGTGAAAATTAACATTTGTTAAGGCCTCTAAGGAAGATGCATATGACTAACTAATTCCTATAGCAGATTGAAGGAGAAGGAGAAAAGAAAAGAAAGATGCATTGAGCAATTAGAGTAGGTTATTAATATTGATAGAAGGAGGTTAAAAATGTGGCTCAATTACTTTGCAGGAGTTACAGGGTTTTGTGCACTCTTACCTTCATGACAGGTAGACTAAATAAGCTGCCTGAGGTGACAGGAGCCAAAGAGTCACTGAGTCTTCTTTTAGCACTGTAGAGTGAGAATGAATATTGCACATTTGTTTTAAAGCATCCTTGAAGGTCATCCAAGGTTTTCCTACTTTTGCTGGAGCAAAACAGCAAAGAAAAAAACCCAAAAAACTTCATTTACTGTCTGTTGATGTGGAAGGACATTGAAATTTAAATATTGTTCTGATCTCTGGCAGCCATTTTCTCCTTCCACTTTTCCCTGAGCTTTCTGCTGGGACCCCTCAGCTGCTCTTGGACAGTACTGTTTTTCACAAAGTTAATAGGAGTTAATAGGATTATTTAGAGAACAAGTTTCTGCCAAACATGGCTTAAAAATTCAGGATCTGCCCCTTAGCATATAAAATAATGAAAAATGACACATGCACTTAAAAGCAAGCAAATGAACATTGAAAGGAAAGCTGGGCATGTCTAAGTCTTCACACAGTTGTAGCCCCGGAAAAAATTAAAAAGAACAGCTCCAAGTTGCTTCAGAAAGCTCATATTAGTGCTGTGAGACTGTGCAGTGATATATTCAGCCTTGGAATAGCTGTCCTTTGACACTTTTTCTGTCAGGAAGCAAGTTATTGCATGGAAGGTGACAAAGAGGAGCCTGCGATCCTTGATCTCCCTGCAATTGCTCTCCATGCAGAGGGAGAAGGTCAGGCACAGCTCTCTGCAAGAGAAGAATAAGGTCCTGACATTGCTCTTAAGGCACAGAATGGAATGGCAGGTAGGCTAATGAGATTCTGCAGATGATGAAAAAAAGCTTGTCCATCTCTCTGAGGTGCTTTATAATCCTCATTACCATGTTATCAAAGTGCTCTGTAGCTCCAATGCCCATTTTTGTTCCCATTTCTGTAGCAAAGAAAGACCTCCAGCATCATTTTACAGATCAGGGAAACTAATAGCACATCTACTGCCTGGTGGTGGGTAGGTCCCATGTAGTGCAGCCATACCCCAGAGGGGTGCAGATTTGTGCACAAATATAGCCCCACAGAGAGTTGCCCAAACTGGGAAGTTGTGCTTTGGGTGCTGAGCTGCAAACACGCACACAGGACTTCTGACCTCCTCCTGGTCCACCTGCACCCAGTTTTGGCATCTGCACTGTGCTTCTCTGCACATCCAGCTGTGACGTGGCAATGCAGAAGCATTCCTGATGCCTGCAGGGATTTACTGGCATCCACCATGGGAAGCTGGGGAAGGACAGAGATGCACTGCACTTCCTTCTCACGTCCCAGCCAAGATCTCAAATTTCCCTTGTCTCTGAAACCCCATCCCACCTGACATTTCCATAGGATTTACTTGCTCTTCAAAAGATTCAAACAAACTTTTCAAGCCGCAGTTGAAGTTCTATCAGATCAAATTTAAATCTGGCCAGTGTTCCGAAGACTCTGACCTGTGTAGGAAAAGCAAGTGCTAATAGATTTGTGTTAGCCTGCTCACCCTGACAGATTGCATGTCTTTCACTCAGAAGGGCTCCTGTGGCTGCTACCACCCTTGTGACAATACTGGGATATAGTTCACTGATGGGTTAGAGAAGAAAAGTTTTAGTTATTGAAAATACATTTAAATCTGTTGCATACTGTAAGCTGAAAGCAGAAAGAAAGGACATATTCCACCATATATTTTATTTTTCTTGCATCAATATATTTCTTATCTCTGCTACAATCTTCTATACCATTTAACTCACATGGCATAGTTTAGCATGTTATACTTTATCAGCAATTGACACTTCCTATTGTAAGAGATGAAAACCACAAATACTTCTGCAACTAAGCTGACCACAGTTTAGGCATTACAACCTAAAACAAACTGAAAGACTATTTTACCTTTCATGGTCACCTTTCTTTTGTGTTTTTAAGATGGACCACATAGGTGAAACACAATCTGTTAAATGCTGTCAAATGAAGTGATGAGGACCAGACCCTGACTAATTTTTGCTTGCCCAGATGAAGTTCAAGGTGCTTGGAGACCCAAAAGGTCTCGGGTGAAGCTGTCTCTTAGAAAGTGATATGATTATATTTTACAAGCCAGTTCTGCATGTGCTCCAAGCTGAGCAGAAATCTCATTAGGGCTCATTAACTCACGCTCAGTGCTAACCAATGTTTCTCCTGATATAACTCCTGACTGGCTGGCCTGTGGGTAAAGTGACGTGGCCTTTGCTCGCAGAATAACATGTGGTGTGCCTTTGGTGGCTGCACTGTCAGCCTTGGGGACATCAGTGTTGTTTGTACAAATGCAAAGCAAGAGAATATTGTGTACACCCTCCCAAATCAGAGCAGCTCTGGGAAGGGGAAAGAAGGCATCTTGGCCACAAATGCATGCTCTCTTTGGAATGTAGGAAGGCTGAAAATTCCATTAAAGATTCCCAGCTGAATTATCTGTTAAGCCTGCCTTGCAGTGCTGCCTGTCCTTGGGAGCCACTCGTGCTTGCTTGTTGCTGTGCAGGAGCAAAGGAGTTTGCATGCCCTTGGGATGTGGGGCTACTGTTGAGGCCACTTTAACTCTCCATCCCTTCCATGCATGGCAGTGTGAACGTGTCAGGGAAGATTCATTTCCAAGTTCTATTGCCAGTCACCAGCTTCTCTATGTTTGTGCTATCTCCCACAGTTCCCCAAAACACTTCAGCATCATCATGTAAAAACCATGAAGCAAGCCGGATTCCAACGGTGGATCCATCGAGTAAATATTGACAATGGTATGTATACCTGTTGAAAATGCATGTGACAATAAAGGAAATTAAAAAGTGCCAACAGGATCCAGCTCACATTACCGAATACGAAGTGATATAAGTGAGAAAGAGCTAGGCCATACTTTCCTTGATTTCAGTGCAGCTATGCCAGAGCACCACAGCTGAAGGTTTGGACTGCAGCAGCCTGGATAAACAGCTTGCCTCTGCATCAGAGCAGCAGCAGAGAGACATCAAAAAGGTCATAAATCTCTGAGAATGGTGCTAGGGATGTGCTGCTGGGCCCAAATATAATCAGCTTTTATGGAGAGCTTTCCATTGCTTGCTCTTAAGGCCTAATTGCAAGACATTATCTGGCTAAACAGTGTATGAAGTAGCAGGTAATAATGATTGCCTGCAGTAACCTCAGGTAGTGCAGCACACAAGATGAGGAGCTACTCTTACCTTGCTTATTACCCAGGAGCTGATTCAAGGAGTAGTTACAGTTGTGCCATTAAGCCACTGGTCACCCTCATACATCTCAATTCAAATTCATTATTGTAGTGATTTTACCAAATGCTAGCAGTGACACTGAACTCTAGGAAGAGGACTGAATTTTGAATGTGAAATAAAATGACTTACAAATACTCTCTTTGGAGGAAAAGAAAAAATAAAATCAGCCTTTGCCGGTTATTATGCAACCTTGCCATTCTGACACTAACAGTATGCACAGTTATGCATAAATAAAAAAAAACCAAAAAAGGATGCGTAAACAGTCAAGGTATACAAGTCAAGGTACACAGTCAAGCCACTACCAGTGTCTCTAAAGCTTTTGGAGAAACAGAACCCCAGACCATATATACCCTTCAGAGAGGATATTTGTCCAAATCTAAAATGCATTGGTGACAAAACACAATAAATTAATCCAGCTTTTGGGCAGAAAGTTTGCCAGCAGCAGCAGCAGGAGGAAAAGTTCCCAAGGCTGATCATGGCCAATATTCACACTTTCACATCCTACCACAAACCCTGGCTTTTGTTACTGTCAGATCACAGCTGTTGTAGGGAACATTCTCCCATGTGTGTAGGAGAAGGTGACATTTCTGCCACATATGTAGGTGACAGCACCAAAGTTAAACATCTGTAATAGCTCCTATTTTGTCTCTTTCCTTCTTTGTCTTCAACTGGTCTGTTGGTGTCATTTGGCACATTTCTGACAGCAGCCAAGGCAGAAGAATAAATATTATTTGATCCTACTTAGTTTTTTGATCCTGTAATGAGATTAGAGCCCCAGATTCATTACAGAAAAATCAAACATTTCTCAGATACAAAACTCTGAATCCATCCCATACCACAAAAAGTTTGAAACAGTAGATCCCACAGTCCCAACTGTACCTGATTTCTCAACTCAACCCTAATTCTGAAGCCAGACACTACCTACAAAGTGAACTGACCCTGGTATAGCATAGGGGCTGAAAGCAGAGAAATGTACAGTATTCAACATTTCTTCCATTTATTTTTAAGTGCATCTTCCCAGGAAGAGGATGGGGAGGGGATTGTAGAGGAGGATTAGCTCCAGAAACATCATTAGAACAGGAAGAGGGGCATATGACCACACTGAACCACATCCAGGTAGTGGTAAGGATGTCCCTTAGGAAGATGCTGGTAGTGACTGCTCTGTGCTGAGAGGAATCAGAGAGCCAGTGAGGGAAGATAATACCATTACACTGGTTAACTTCAGCTCCACGTGATCAATAACCTTTGCAAAAACCAATGGCAGTCACCCAGGGGATGGAAGAGAACTCAGATCAAGTAGTTATTAATGGCAATTTGCAAGCAGACCAACCACTTAAAATATCCACCAATCTGAAGAATGGGTGCAATATCAATCCTATCAAGGTTCCAGGGAGATCTGAGGAATCACAGCTCTGTAATCATGGCAACGCTGGGCAAATTAGCAGAGACTGTAATAAAGAATGCATCTACAGAGCATGGAAAACTGCCAGAGCTGTGAGAAATTGCTAAGGGAAATCCTGCCCTTGCAGAAAAAAGGAGATCTATTTGTATTTCCAAAAGGTTTTTGAAAAAATTCTTCACCAAAATCAAATAGCTAAGGGAGAAAAGGAAGAGCTCTGACCGGGTTAAGACAACCAAAAATATCTCCATAACAAAACAAAAACAAAAAACCAACCAACATAACAAAACCAAAACAAACAAACAAAAACCCCCTAGGGTCAAAATGAAGAGGCTGAAATAAAGAGCTGATCTGAAATAATTTGGTACAAGTTGGCAAAATAAGGGTTGGCATGGAAGTAAAGGGTTGGAATAAACGTTTTTTTACTATCTCTTTCATTCCAAGAGCTATGGGTTATCAAATGAAGCCAGGAGAGCTGGTTTTGAACAGGGTGGCTAGTAGATCTGTGTAAATCCTTGTTGCTGTGGGTGCAAGAGTGGACACTGATTAAAGTAAAAATTTTATGATTACCTGAAAAAAAGATTATTTAGGGTTCTAAATGAACAAGAGACTTAGGAAATGACCAGAGAGGTATGAAGTTCGAGGCTAAAAGAATATTTGGGAAGGTTACCTGTTTTAGATGTCTATTTATGAGCACTTCTGCTCATAAGCAAATCCTTTGTTTGAATGTTATCACCAGCATTGACTCAACAACAGCCAGACCTGGCTTAAAGAGAATTAGCTCTCTACAGTAGCTGAAGTAGCTGAAGACCTTGTACTATGATAATATAAACAATTTATGTTAATCTCCCAAGTTTTCTTTTCAACATTCTCACTGTTTTGTATAGAAGTAATAACAGTGAAATATATTGGAACTGACAATTCTGGAAAGGGGAGACACTTTCTCGCAGTGAGCTCTTGAGTCATATATCTCTACTGCCTCCGGATTCATGTAAGGACAGTGGTGCTTTACTAAGAGTTGAAATCATTGCTTTCCAAGTAGATGTCTAATTTTATGAATTTTAATTGTTTTATGCATACCAAAATCACAACTCATGCTTAAACTTGGAGAATATTTCTGGGTTAGGAACTCCCACTAGCAAAGGATGGCTTTGGGCAAGCCATGTTCTGAAGATATGCAGTAAAGTATTCCTGTTTTGCTTCTCTGTTAAACTAATTGGATTTTGGGCACCTATACCTATATAGGACCTTCTGGACTTTTGTTGCATGGAGTAAACAAAGGAGAAAAGATGTTTCTCTGATCATTGACTTCAAGTGTGCTTGCAGAAGAAGGGAGCAAGAAGAGCACCTTAACTAAGAGGTAGAACAACTGCAGCCCTGCCTTAAGCAGCATTACTAGCAAATTATCACAAGTACAGAAGTCAGAGCAAAATTCAGTTGTGAAACACTTAGGTGTTATATTTATTCCCTGCCCTAGGTTCTCTCACAGAATCACAAGACATGACATGTTCTTTTGATGATTTATTTTTACAAAGTGGTGAAGAAATTATTTTGCAAATTATCCTTGGTTTGGAGGCTTTAAAAAATTTTACTGTTCAGTGGAATATTG
This sequence comes from Regulus satrapa, assembly GCA_013396955.1. Classification (NCBI taxonomy): domain Eukaryota; kingdom Metazoa; phylum Chordata; class Aves; order Passeriformes; family Regulidae; genus Regulus; species Regulus satrapa. The sequence continues at coordinate 28,231 of VWZN01021066.1, read as the reverse complement.
AGATAAAACACAAAGAAAGATGCTTTATCTTTTTTTGGTCCTAAAAGCTATATGAGATCATGAAAAAGAAAGAGTTGTTTTGAGAAATGGCAGAGTTCTCTGAAAGACAAAGCCTTAGAGAGTAAAATGTTCAGTGGTATATGCCTTGATTTGGAACTTCTGATGTATTTTAACTCTATGTTCTTTATTATTTGATAATGATTAAATGAATTTTAGGGGATTTCCAAAAAAAAAAAAAAAAAAAAAAAACGCACTGATAAC
>VWZN01021066.1:5098-18570 GCA_013396955.1 Regulus satrapa | reverse complement strand
AAAAAAAAAAAAAAAAAAAAAAAAAAAAAAAAAAAAAAAAAAAAGTAAAAAAAAGGAGAAAAATCAGGTTTTGAACATCCTGTGCTGATCTGAAAAGGTAGAAAAGAGAAAGATTGGGACTTTTTTGTTGTGTTGATTTTTAAAATTATTTTTATATTATTATAGGACTATAATAGGGCACTCTGGAGGCTTCAATGGCAAGGTATTAAAAAACCTGGACAATTTAAAAAACCTCTCATTCTCTCCCCCTAAAATTATCTTTACCATGCAGTTACTTTCTGTAAGTTCTTATACAAGAGTGAAATAAAATTGCCTTATTATCAGAATGTAATCATTGCCTTGGTCTTGGTGACAAGATGTAGATCAGCAGGGTGCTGTGTGTACTCCAGTGCAGGTGATAAAGACAAAGGAAAAGTGATGGGAGATTTTTAAAAATTGGATGTACTTGCTCTCCTCCTCTCCCCTCTCTGCCCTTATCCTGGTGTTTGTCCCAGCCCATGGAGATGCTCATTCTCTGAGGATGCTTCAGTGGTCAGGGTCCCTGCTGGCCCGAGTCCTGAGGCACTGCTGGCTGCCAGCTGTGGCACAAGTCACTCCACACACTGCTGATCTGGTGGTGGCAGAGGCCCAGGGAGAGATGAAACGTGACCAAAAAGCAATGACCAGCTCAGAGGTTGTTTAGTGCCTTAAAAACAAAAACAAAAAAACAACAACAACAAAAAATCATTTTTCCATCTCCTGATAGTGATTGCATTATTTTTCTTTCTCCCCCATTTTAGGATCAGCCTTTAAATTGTACTTGCCATAATGAGCCAAATTTTTCCAGTCTCTTCTGTGCCACATGCAGCAACATTGAACGATGCACTGCAAGGACCACCAGGGTTAGTTAGAGTTTTCAAGCTGAATAAAAGGAACTTTGCATTCTCAGTGTTTAATTTTTCATCTCTTGCAGCCATGAGCAAGACCAAAAGGACTTTGGGAAGAAAACTTCAGGGTCAGCTTTCAATACTTGATGCTATTAACAAGCTAGGACACCTTCAGAAATTCTACATCAGCTTTGAAAAGAGACAGACACAAATGTTTAAGTTCCTATACAAATGTTTATAGAGATGGCAAAGATATGCTGCAGAGCCAGTTTCACCAGGAAATATTGATTGTGTTGGGGTTTATGTGCTTAACTATTTCATTGCATGTATTTTATAGGTGACATTTGAAAAAGGTTAATGCATTCATCTTATTTTGAGCTAAGGGGGACCACAGACTATCATGTAATAGGGTGCCATCATATATATACTGAATTAAAGTAGTTTTATAGAAAGCTTCAAAATTATACCAAATGTTAATACCTAAGTAAAAATACACATTTTAAATCAGTATTTTTTGTTATAGTCTAGTTAATCTCAAGGTGATGATAACAGGAACATTGAAGTGCAAAAGTTTAAAACGAATGTACAAAAGCAATTTTCATAACAAGTTGCCTCTTTGCCTCATTGAAACATCACTTTGGAGTATATGTTCACAGACAGAGCCAGTACACAGTGCTGAAGGTTTTCCATGGTACAGTAAGTAACACCATTGTACAAGAATCTCATAATTTAGCTATTGACAGTACAAAACATGATGACTTCACTTAAAAAAAAAGCCATAACACAACTCCTCAGACAGAGCTAGGATCCTATAAAGACTCATCAGCTGAATGCTATTGTCAAAATTCATTTACTGTGCATCACATATTTTCTTGTTGTCCTTTGCAGTTTTAACAAGGTACAGAACAGCACATCCTGAAAACTGCTCACTAGATCCTCTCATTCCCCACAGGCAGACTAATAAATGATCTGTGTCTACACCAGCAGAAATACCACCTAGCCTAGTCAAACTTAAGAGCTGGCCAGGCTGTCCCAGGCTAAAATGAAATTCCATCTTAACTTTGTTCCAGAGGTGAGAAAACTAATGCTTTCAGTCTCTGGTGAGGACTCTAAAGCACCATGCTCATCTCAATGTTTGTGGGGTCATTTGATTTCAGCCCTGACTTGAATGTGAACTACCTTGCCAGAAGCCACTGGCATCATGTTTCAGGCAAAGCTGGGATAAGGGAACATCTGAGTCTGCTGTCTTGCAGGTTTTGGTTCAAGCTTTAGTCAAGAGAAGAGAGGGTCAGTGGAGGGCCTGTTCCCTTCCTCTCCTTCCAACAGCAAGTGTGACAGCATCATGACACGGAGAGGGGGCCCTGACTGATCCACGATGCCCAAGTGGTCCTCTGACAGCAGGGAAGGCATCTCAGTCTCCAAGCCATGCTTGCAGCCCTGTTCTCACCATTCTGAAGCTGAGTTGATAAACTAAGGTGAATATGGAAGTATGAACCAGCCAAAACAGGCCCCAAAAGCTCAATTTTCTAGATGAAAGCACACCTAGTGATTAAAGGCACTGTCTCTGCTTTGCAAGGCAAGGCACCTGGAAGTGCCTTGACACAAGTCAAGAAGTTCCTTGAAAAAGCCATGAGGTTCAACATACAGAGTATGTACACATTCAGAGTGTGTTGAGTTTGGAGAGTGGGATATCATCAGCTAAATGAATCACTGTTACAGGAGAAAGTGCGGTTCTCACCCATGGTAGCACAGATAATCTCTTGCATTTAATAGAAGCTTTGAAAATACTTGACTTTTCCACAAAGGCAGATGATTTGATACAGGACAGCAGTCTGCTTTACTGCCTCCCTTCTGAGCAACTGCTGAGGTTTTGCAAAGCCAAATTGATGATTGTTATCTCAAATGACCTCTTAATAACTCTTACACAGCACAAACCCGAAAGATACTTCTTATTCGCATACACCATCCTTCGATCCATCCCCAACAAACTAGGAGTCCTAGCCCTAGCCACCTCTGTCCTAGTTCTATTCCTAACCCCACTACTCCACACATCTAAACTATATTCAATAACTTTCCGCCCCCTCTCACAAATCCTATTCTGAACCCTAGCCGCTAACCTCCTCATCCTCACTTGAGTCAGCAGACAACCAGTTGAACACCCGTTTATCATCATCGGACAATTAGCCTCATTCTCCTACTTCACTATCATCCTGGTCCTGTTACCCCTCACAGGCATCCTAGAGAACAAGCTACTCAATCTCTAACCAACTCTAATAGTTTATAAAAGCACTGGCTTTGTAAGCCAAAGATTGAAGACCACACCTCATATTAGAGTTTACCCTTCTTCAGAAAGAAAGGAATTAAACCTTTATCACCAACTTCCAAAGCTGGTATTTTCAACTAAACTACTTTCTGACCACTACCCCTTTTACCCTAAATAGGCTAAATTGCCCCCCGAAACAATACCTGCACTAGTTCCAGTACCACAAACAGAGTCAACAGTAACCCTCACTCCCCAATTAAACACAGCCCCACCCACCACGAGTAAAACATTGCCACACGATCAAAATCCAAGAGAGTAAATGACAATACTCCATTATTCACCGTCCCTCCCCCCACTAATCACTCTTACCCTACATCCATGACAATCCCTACCACAATAACCAATCCCATCCCAAGACCATACCCAACAACCCCTCAATGGGCCCAAACCTCAGGATAGGGATTCGCTGCTAATGACACCAAGTACACAAACACTACTTAGATATACCCCCTAAATAAACTATAACCAATACCAGAGAAACGAAAGACACCCCCAGACTTACCAACCACCTGCAGCTGGCAATAGATGCAACAACTACCCCTCCTACCCCATAATAGGGAGACAGGTTAGACGCAACTGCCAAACCCCCTAACACAAAGCATAGACCTAAAAATATAACAAATTCTACCATAAATTCCCACTCAACCTCAGGGGCTGAGTTTAAAAAAGCTGGGTGGGCCAGGCTGGTCCCGGGGTGGGTGGGGTGGGTTGCCGAGCTGCAGCTGGCTCCGAAGAGGCTGAGGGAGACACAGCAATGGTGGAGCTGTCCACAGGGTGCTAGGCGGCAGCTGCCAGGATGGGTGCAGGCGCGGTCACTTGTGGCGTGGCCAGTGTGGCCAGTGTGGGCTGTGACTTCATCGCAGCTTCCAACTACTGCTCCCACTACTCCTGCTTGTATTTGAGTTGCTGCTTGTTCCAGGGCAGTAGCATAGTTGTCCGCTTCCTGGGCAGCCATCTGAGCCTGTTGGGCCGCTGCTGCATGTGCATTAGCAGTCGTGTGTGTGTGAGCCGCCACCTGCACCACCGCTTCCATGAGAGGGGGGAGACGGGCACAGGCATGGCTGGCAATGGCTTAGCCACCTGTAAAAAGTCCCCGTTTCTCAAGGTCTCATAAAGTGTAAACCAATCCCTCATTAATGGGCAAATGGTGAAGTCCCTCTGAAGGATCCTCTCCCACAGGGTGTGACCAAGTTTTTCAAAGCTCAGGGGCAAAAGGCATTTTCCGGTTTGATTGGGCAGTTATTATTGTCAGCTCAGGTGAACAAAGCACGTAGGGTGCTGTCCGAGATAGATGTTTCTATGCTCAGTGGTGTTTCTTGCCATATAGAGAGTGCAGATTGGTCTGTCTGCTCAGAATCCATATCTGAGAGAGATTCAATCCTCTCCGCAGCTGCGCTGGAGGGGAGGATCACTTTTGTTCGCACCTGGTAGGCTCTGAGTTTTCCGCGGTCTGAATCAGACCCAGAACTCTCACAATAGGCAGACAGAGAATTATAGCACCTCAGTCTCTGTAAACAGAGAGCAGTGATCGATGGCTTGGACTTCTCTGGTTTGTAGTTCCTAGATGGCTCCCTCTAGTTGGGCTGCCTTTCCAGCACGGCTCTGACACGGTCCCAGTCCCTGCTGTCCTGCAGTTCTGGTCCTGGGTTTCTTCACAGCTTGCTCCAGTATGGATAATTCCTGGTTTCTAGCCAAGATATGTCAAGTCACGAGAAGACTCCGGCTTCAGCCAGCAATCAGAACATCATGTTGGGGTCATCAAATGTAGGAGAATATTCGGCTCCTGATTGAGGCAATAGAGCTACATGGACTCCATGAATCAGAAGGCTAAATAAGATGATTTATTAAGATCTATATGCAAGAGCAGAGAAAGCAGCAAGCAGCATACATGCAGGCAAGCCAGACAGCAATGTCCAACTGTCCAAAACATCCAGAGCATACTTGATAAGCAGACCAATGTACTAGCATCAGACTGGCTAACCTTTGTAAACATCAGTGGATGTTATGATAAATCCTCCTGAATGTTCTCAAAAAAATTTCAAGGCTGTCTTGGCCCATGCTGTAGGCAACACTCTTCACAGATACAAGTGGTTGGGCTGAACAATTCTCATTGTCTCTCTCATTGATTCCGGCATCCAACTGCTCCTACACTTTGTCTTTTCTGGGGGTCTCTTCAATAAGTCCTTCAGGTGCACAAAGTTCTGAAAGTTGCCATTTCAGAAGTGTTTGCTGCACATATTGCTTTTGGAATAAGGATCAACTTATGTCTCCTGCAAAGTCCCTGCAAGTCTCCATTATAGTTCACATTCATCAAAAATGGAGCATTTCTTGACACGTTCACATGTCTGCTACATAAGTCATATTGACTACTTGCATTTTTTTATTGTAATCTAAATATGACATAAAAAATAAATTACAGTCAAACATTTCATTTTTACCATCCTGTTGTGACATTCAGCTTTCCTAGTTCTAACTGCCCATATGTCCATGGAGACCAATCACTCTCTACTGACAGATCCATTTTTAGAAAGAAATGAGAAAAATCTTTCATATGCCTTGCAACGTAGCCGCATGGAAAAGTTTCATCTCCATGTGCTTTCTGTAGCAGGCAAGTGCTCAAGGAAACAGATCCCATGTTAAGTCACTACCAGAAACCAAAACTGAATCTTCTCTTTGTACAAATATGAAAAATACCTGCTCTTGATGAACTGCAAGCTTCTTACAATGCAAATATGACACAAACGAGATAAGTCCACGCAAGTAGAGACTCGGGACATCCAAGCAAGTAGAGACTTAGGGCATATGAATGGTAGGACATGAATGGTAGAATCAGAAAAGACAATCCACAGAATTCAGAGCTATCTTGTTTTCTGTCTCTGCCTTCTTATTACACTCCTAGGCTCAATAGGTAACCTGAATTATGTTTAGAAAGTATGCCCAGTGAATTCCTCAGGGTATTTTTAGAGTCTGGGGGAGTATGTACACATGGGTGGGGAAGAGGAAGGAACGCAGAGAAAAAAATGTCATTTTCTTTAGCTGAACATAAACAAACAAACAAACAAACAAACAAATAAATAATGAGGTAAGCATGGAAACTTGTCTAATAAAAATATATTATAATTTCAAGTATATGGGAATTGTCTTGCCTTTCACAGTTTCTGGTGAGTGTAGAATTGATTTCTAGGTTTTGGTACTTCCACACATGCCCAAAATTTGCTGACACATCCCCTCATGGACATATCTATGGCAAGAGAGAAATAAGGGTAGATACAGATGTATATCTAGTGCTCTCAAACCTGTTTTTCTGTGTGCCAAGACTGGCATTTGGCACAATCCCAATGACAGCAGAACAGGGAGGACACAGTGGCTGTTGGCTGAATTGGGTTTTAGCAGTGTTCATCTACTGCTTATTCATGAGCAGCACAGGAGCCTCAGCCCAGGTCCAGCTGATCAAATTATTAAGTTCACTTTTTGTTTAACCTGCAAACAAAATTACACATTGTATTAGTCTATAGGTGATACCAGAAAGGTGAAAAAGGAGGAAAGATCATTATCCTTGAAGTCTTGCAAAAACAAACAAACAAACAAACCCCCAAAACAAAAAACAAAATAATACTTACAGAAACCAATTTAGAGGAAGAAACTTCTTCAGACAAAGTGAAAAGGAATATAAAAGTTTTGCCTTTATACCTGAGAATGAATCTGACTCTGTAAGAAAAATGATGTATCACAACAGGAGATGCAGCAGAAAACAAAACCAAGGATAAAACATGATTGGACAAAACAAGATCTCAACAACTGTATGTATTAGTGACTGGTGGATGCTGAATCCTGCCATATCACTGAATGTTTAAGAATAAGTCTGTACACACACTCTGTAATTGAATGTCAAGAAAAAATGAAAATGTATTGTTTTATTGCTACTGTTCATTGATTTATCGAAGTGATTTATTGCCATTGGACATGAGGACCAACAAATCATTTTGCTGACACCATCAGCTGCCTTAACTAGGTTGTCAGTTTATGACATTAAAGGTAATGGATGGTGATTATTTTACTGTAATGGGTTTAATCAGTGCTTTGAATGACTTAGCAGTCGTGTCATAGTATAGCCAAGTCATCATTCATCAAGGCGGCATTTTGTTTACCAACATAATCTATAATTCATCTGATTGTTGACAATCATCAACAAATACCTCTCAGGCTAAATTTTATCAGAAATTAAAATCTGCACAGCTGCAGCATACTAACTAACCCAAGCTTAAAACCAGAGGAAAAACATGGGAAGTTGCTTGCTCCTCTCTGAGAAGAGGAACTGTCAGCCTGAAGAGGCACTGCCAGCCGAGGCTGCATTCCCCTGGGCTGTGTTTCAGCCCAACACTAGGATTTACAGCTTTCTGAAGCACACAGTGGTTGTTTTGTTGTATGCGAGTGCTCTGAATTGAATTCTGCATCACACAGAAATTTGGGCTTATTTTAGAAAAAGAGAAGTACAACCAACCTGCTCTGTATTCCAAGTAGATAAAAAAAGTCCAAGCATTATCTATCTGGTTTTCTCTCCCTGAATGGGATTGAATCATATACTTATTTATGCTATGATTGAATTACTTGTGGGGAACTCCAGATTCATAAAAATTCCTGTTAACTTTGTGGAAAGAGGTGCAGTAGTCGAAATATTATCATCTTAAGACAGGCTTTCAGATCATTAGTTGTATTATATATTTAATGGGAAAATGGCCAACATGCAAACTGCTAAAAGAGTTTCATATTGAACTGACAGGGTAACAGCTTAATTACCTGAAGTAACTGGCTCCTTGTTTCTCCCTGTGTTGGTCTGGGCTACCTCAGAGCCCCGAGGGAATTCAGCCAGATCTTCAAGACAGAGGCAAAAAGGATAGGAGGCTGCTCCCCCTCCAGGAAAGTCAGACTTTATTTCAAACGGATTCCAGGAGGAGAAGGGTGGCAGAAGCCACCCAGGGGATTTTGAAATCAGGGAAAGGGGCGGAGAGGAAAGGGTCATAGCCAATGGGTGACAATCCCAGGGGAAGGGGAAAGGGAAGGGTTAATCAAATCACAAACTCCAAGGGGATACAGAGTAAACAATTTCTGTGCAATAGATAGATAGCAACGCAAAACTTGTGATACAAATAATAACACTACTCAGTGCAATGCCACAATTAACCACAAAATTAGTTTTTTAATACAAATTGCTGGAAACTTTACAGAACTCTGGTAGCTTTTCTGCTAGCTTCTAGTGAAAACTTTTCCCTGACATTTGCATCACAGATCTCAACATTTATATTCTACTTATCTATTGGTGCATGGACTTTAGATGTAGCAAAAGAAGAGTATCAAAGTTTTGCCTTTCAGACATAGAAAAATCCTGGCTGAGTAAAAGACCAGTGGTAGCTGCTCCAGATACCTTGATGGAAAGGAAATAATTTCAAAGTTGTGTGAAAATATTTTACATTTCAAAAACATATTTGATTATCCCATATAAATATGTAAGACAGCAGCAGAAATGGAGTTTAAATAAAAGATATTTGAAAGGAATGTATAAAGTAAAAATAATGCTCCTTTTCTTATTCCATACTGAATGTTTTCCCTACTAGTCTTAAAATGATGAGAAATAAATGCATTTTCTTGAATAGGCAGAGCATATTTTGAGGGTGCAAGTAGGATAAGGAATAAAAGTTATCTTGAAGGCCAACAGCAGATCCAAACCAGTGTTTCAGTCCAAAGACTAGACTAGAGCTTTCTGATGTGCCCGAAAAAAAACCCGAAAAAACCCCAGCCCTCAAACAAAACAAAAAACCCCTTGATGCCTAAATGACTGTGGAAATTATTATATTATACCCTGCTTGCTCATGAGGATATGTATGACCAAATGTATAAGAACCCATACCCACTTTGTCATCAAAATTGTGAAGAGATACAGTGAAATGCAGACAGCAACACACAACATTAGGAATAAGTTATCATGCAAATTAGTAATATCCTGGCAATATCCTCAACTGGGATACCCATGGATTAGAGATGGTCTGCAGTGGGGAAGTTACTTTTATTAGAGTTAAAAGGAGATTAAATAAGTAACTGGAGATTTCTTTCAACCTTAATAATCTTTCACATGCAAAAGTGAAGCTGAATGAATAGGAAGAACTGAGAAAGAATTTCATGTAGCTAACCAATGTCATTATAACATGGAAAGATACCAATGCTGGTGCAAGTCCAAAACTACAGAAAGCATACTCAGGAAGGATTGTTTAATCATTTTAAAAGCCACTGATATTAGAGTCAAGCAGAAATTACAAGACAAACTCCTAAAAAGCTTTGCAAACTCCAAATTTACCCTAAATATTGGGTATATTCACAGAACATGATCTTGAAAACTGAAATACTGCATTTATTAGCATCCAGGAAGTTACACATTATTTTTTTAGCAGAAAATCCTAATTCAGTCAGAAATTGCTTCTTAAAATTTTGCAGTGTTAATGCCTAAATACCTTATTCAACTTGGCAAGATTATTGAACTAGATGTCTTCTTGGAAAGGCATTTTCAGAGAGTTCAGTTTGCACGAATAACATGTTGGATATTTCTTCATGAATTTAAAAACTCCTGTATCTTCTAAATCTGAGGAAAATTTAACTATGTGGATATAGTCACTGCATTTAAGATATTAGAAACTGAAGCTTAAATGCTGTAAGGTCTTGGTTTGCTGACTTGGCAGGCAGAAGGATAGCTCATCAAAAAGATGTTATGACACTGAGCAGAATAGTCTATCTAAAAAGTAGTTGCTAGATCTTGGGGGATGAAGCAATGCTTAAATACATGCAAAGAGAGTATCTCAGTCAGAGAAGTTTGATATTTGGTCTATCAAATATTTGCTTGATGAAACCTAGTTTGGGAAGGAGTTTTTTTTAGTTTCTCTTTGGATTGGGGTTGGTTGGTTTTCTTCATGAACTAGCTGCAGATGAAAACTCAAATCTGATTGCTGCCAGGAAAGCCTTTCTCTATAGAAACATTCCCTTACTTCCACCACCTGACATATTAATAAAGTCTCCCCTATTCAAAACTGAGATGCAAGAGATCTGTACAGTCAAAGAGTGTGTACCTACAGCTTTTCCCCTGGGTATTTCTGAGATGGTGAACCAGCGTGCAGAGCCTCCTTTTAAAGGGACGTTTTCTTTGCAAGGTGCTTTACTGATAACAGTAGCAGCACTGGGCATATTTATGGCAAAAGAAACAAGTCACATTAATAACAAGTGCCTTCATGGGGCTGCTTTCATGACACTGATTTCAGAACATACTCAGACATTTGGTAGAAAACACTCACACAAAGTGAACGTTAAATACAGTGTCTAGGTTTTGAGTTGGTGTCCCTCTAAGGTGACTTGTCTTGGACAACTGAGATGTGTGGCAAGAAGCGCTGTTGTAGGAAATGCTTGAGTGATGGCTGCACTGCAGGCAGGAGAGGAGGCAGCAAAGCTAATGTGCTTTAATCTGCACATCTCCAGCAGTGCCAGCATTGGAGACACAGCAGCACTGACTTCAGCCAGCAACGCATTAGCAACAGACTGAAGCCCACGCTGCTGTGTCTTCATTTATCCTCATATTTCATCAAGCCTCCAGAGAGTGGTGGGGGATATGAAATCCCTCAGCACAGGATTGATTTGAGTGTCTTGCAGAGATAATTCACACGTCAATACTGTTAACCACTTCTTTTTTTTCTTATGAAGGAAAGGAAGGATGATAACAAATCACATTGGAATCTACTTCTGAGTTTCCAACAAACTCCAACAAATCAAGAACTGGAAGCTATACTCAGCTGAAGAAAATGGTAAAGGGCATGTTAGGGAGTCAAATCTGAAAAGCATAATATGGACAGACAAAAGAGATGCCAAGGATCAATTTCCAAAAAGCAGAGATTTTCTTCCAAAATGATGTATCAATAGAAGAGTGTCTGCCGAAGAGTTTCTAGAAGCAACAATTAGTCAAAAAGGCTTGTGTTTTATTAGAGGAGTGAAATCAATGCAGTTAGTAGCTGTTAGGAAACTGAGAGATGACATATAGTTTCTCTACAGGAGGAAAACCAGAGCAACTGCCTCAAACCAGAAAACCAACAAGGTTTTAGACTGGAAAAGAATAAATTATTAGTATTTTAGTAAGAGTCCTGAAAGGAATCACACATGGAGGTACTTCTCGCTTCAACAGGCTTCATACATACAGAATGCTGAGTATTCCTTTAGCATATCAGTGGAAAACCAGACCAGCAAGCTCACTTTATACCAAGTGAACTAATAAAAATTGTAATGAAGAAATAAGAAGCACACAGATAAAAAAATACTACATAGGAAAGCCATGACACAAAGCCGCATCTCACAAGGGTATTCAGGCTCTCTGAAAGAGATCATAAGTGGGAATGAGGCCACTTCAATTGATCTTCTATACTTGAATTTCCAATGAGGTTTTGACAAGCTTTCTCATGAAAGGGTTTTTAAAAAATTAAACTGTATGGAAATACAAGGAAGGTCCTTTCCAGGATAAATGACTTATTAAAAGGCAAAATGTAAAGAATGAAAGAAAATAGTAATTTTTATAATGTAGGGAAGTTAAACTGTGAGCCCATATAAATTGTCTCCAATGCATTTAAAGCTCAGGAAAGGAATAAATAGTGAGGTGACAGAGTTTCTTTATGATTCAAAATTATTCAGGGCACTAAAAATGAAAAGTGATTACGAGAAGCAGCAGAATGATCTCACAATGCTGAATGATGGGACAATCAATCAATGTCAGGTGAAGTTTAAAGCATACAATTTGAGGGTAAAATAGTCTAAATATATATATTAATGTACTCTAAATTGTCCCCCAGTCTTCAGGAAAAATCTTGGAGTTGTTATTGATAGTTATTTGAAAATGTTAGTTCATTAATCAGGAGTGGTGAAAAAGGAAAACAGAACAGCAATAATCATTAATGATGAATGAAAAACAAGAGCAAAAACATCATTATGCCACTTTATAAACCAATGGTGTTCCCACAGCTTGAATTCTGCATGTCTTTCTAGGCAGAAAGACCTAGAAAAGGTCTACCTCTAAAAGGATGGGGCAGCAGAAGAAAACAGATCAAGACAATCAAACAATCCCAGAAAAAAATACAGTATCCATACAGAGAAGGATCACACAGTTTCTTAAACTTGGAAAGCAATGGTCAAGGAAAGGTAGAAAGGATTTATGTGAAAATAAGGAATATCATTGCAAAGGAGTTTAGAGAACAAGTGATTCATTATGCCCTAGTTTGATTTGATGCTTCTTAATTTAAACATTTTCAGGCAGCAGATTAAATCTAGGACAAGGGAGCAGATTTATCTTTTTGACCATGATCTATACTTAAAATGTCAAAACTAATTGCCAAGAACACTGTGGGAGCCAGCATCTAAACAGATCTAGAAACAAAACCCCAAATAACTTACAACCACATAAACAACAGATACATTAATGAAAGGAATGACCCATGAGAGCCTGAAAAGTGTGATTAAAAGAGCAGACTTGATCTGGAGCTTGTTGAGGCACACAAACTCATTTGCTTCTTCTGTAGTAAGCCCAAATCTCTTTGATCTCACTGAAATCTTCCCTTTCCCAGTTGACAAATTTTGACTATTCTCTGTAAAATATGCTTTCAAAATACAGGAAGCATGAGGGTTGAAATGGTAGCTGGAACCCTTAAATGTAACCAAAACAATGATTCAGGTTTGATGAGAAGAAGATGTCAAAGTAGTGCTCACCTAGAAGATTAATTCCATGTTGCTGTATTTATCTAAATCTACACTATTTATACGTATTTTAAAGAAGCAGGATACATTCTTTTGCATCCTTTTGTGACTTCCACATGCAATAAGGATCTTAACCCTGTTGAGGAAATATGCCTGAAAATTGAGCCATGAATTTGACTCTGCTCCTCTGATAATATAGATCATGTTGCATTCTTGACTGCATTAGTGTGAAGAATATAGCAAAACCTCAAAAAAAATCCATTTGAGAGTAACATATCCTGATACACATAGAGGGGCAGAGACTCTCTGGTCTTCCCCGTCCCTTTGGAAACTGCACTGGACTTCAGAATATTGGTTCAGTGGCCAGCTTGAGAGAAGAGAATGATCTTATTTTTATGTCCCAGTGAATTTCATGCTTTCAAGTTCACTCAAACAGAATGAGAGCAAATTGAGCTAAAAAAAAAAAAAAAAAAAAAAGGGACCCTGTGAAACACCGAAGGAAGGCCCCCGCCCCA
>VWZN01021065.1:650298-677163 GCA_013396955.1 Regulus satrapa | reverse complement strand
GGAAAATGCTACTTGTAAGACCTCAAAACTTTTTCTTCTTCCTCTTTTTCTGATTTTTTAATATATCATACAGACATTATGGAACCAAGGAGTTTTTCAAGCAAAGGCAATACAGGTCTGCCCTGTACACAGGACTTTTTTATCAGGGTAGTGAGAAGTCTGCTTTGCACTGTAAACTGGCAAATATCCAGGATTTTTTTTCACTTTTGAACCTCTGTGAGGTTATTGAAGTGTTTTTTTTCAGGAAGAGTCCTGCACCCTTTTGTGTTTGGAACGTTTCTAGTTTGAGAAGAGTTTTTAGTTTTATATTTGGCTGAGCGCTTCATATTTAGAAACCTGCCTATATTTAAATTCAGAATACAACAAAGATTGTTATGGGACATAATAACTTCTTTTGGGAATATATTCATAGACTGCTGGCATTACAATATACTGTCTGTTGCTAGGCTGTTTTAATATTAACCTTATTATATTATAAGGCAGTTCTAAGAATCAATTTAAAATTTTGCTGGTTATTTGAGAGTAACACTAATAGGAAAAACTATAAAAATATTCACAATAGTAACAAAAAATACATGAGCAATGAAGCTGATTATTGCTCAGTGAGTGTGGAGAAGGCCTTTTTGCACCTCAGTAATGTAAATACAGCTTTCCATCAAGGGTTTATGTGAGAAGGGAGAGTAGAGGGTTGTGGAATTGAACTTCTGGACACTCTTTGGTTAATGCCACTTAGAGACCAGTGATAATTTCAGTGCCCTTCATGATGCTGAGTCTTTTTCAATTTTGCCTTTTCCTCCTTTCTTTCTTCTGCTTCCCTGCTGAAGACTGCACAGCACTAATTACAGTGTGTTCATTAAAATAATTGGAGATTTTTCTGGGGAGAATCCTGCAGCACATTTTAGTGGTGCAGGACTGATTCCTGAGTGAGGCAGTGACATCTGTTTATTCTAATAAAAGGCAAGGTGGAAATCTCATTGTTAAATCAACTTTTCTCAAGTTCCAGACTTGTGATGGAACTTTCCTTTCTATGGAGGCATCACCACAATCTTCTATTCCTCTTTCACTGGCAAGAAAAGGATTGGGTAAAGTAGAAATAAATTGTCTTTCTGCCAAATATGGTAATATTCTAAGAACAGGTTGAAGTATATCCTTGCTCCTGGAATTAAAGCAAATTTAGCTTGCAAGAGAAAAAAAATTGAAATCGGTTTTTATCTTGCCATGAAAGCCACAACTATTTTCTGCATAGTCTTTTAAAATATTTGTTATGCAGTTTTTTTCTTAGTTTTCTGTGGTATAAGTTGAATTTGCCCTGGAAATATTCTTCCCCCTCTCAAGAACTTTAGATCATTTGCTGCAGGAATTCAGCTTCAAAACTGACCTGGCTGTCTCTGTACTCACTCTGAGAGTGGAGTCAATTCCTGATGTTACACAAACTTGTGGGCACTTAAGAATGTTTATGTCAGCGTGTTTGTATTGTATGGAATTGGTGTCCTGAGAAAAAAAACATTGCAGATAATTTTATTATTGAAGGTTTCCTTATAATAGTGCTGAGGAAGAGCTGATTTTTCAGTTTTCTTCTGTGGGAGCACAAAACTTTACAAAGCTACTGTGTAAATCCACTGGTGGAGGAATATATGGATTCTTATTATAGTTGTTGGAGAAAATGAGATTAATTAAGGGGAACCTGAAGTTAAAGTATAAATAGCTATGAACAAGTTAAGATAAAATAAGGGAACATAGGAAGACAGGTATATCCCTGCCTGTTGGAGAAGTTTATCTTGAATTAGCCAGGTTCCTGAGCTGCTCATTCTGGAAGCTGTCAAAACAATCTGGGTTAGTGTTTGTCCCATTCTTTGCATTTCTTCTGACCCTTTATGGAAATGCTTTATGTGGATCTTCATCTCAGCTCCAAAATGATGGTCCCCATATCCCATTCCAGTACAACGGAGCTGTTCTTCAGTGGCTTTTTTTGGTTTTGTTGATTTTAAAGTAGTGGAAGATGTAATCACGCTTACAAAACCCCCACAAATGTAATCAATTGCAAGGATTTATTTGTTTGGGTTATTTCCTGGCTTAGTGGAGGTTATATTTATTGTGTGGAATGGGTCAAGCTATAAGGAAAGGAAGCTGAGATCATGAAAGCTTAGAAAAACTGAGAAATTGAGACCTCTAATGAACAGAGAGATGAGAGTAGACTGAGCATCCTTATATTGAAAAACCTTGGTTCTCTGCAGCATCAGAGAAAGATCAGTTGGAACATAATTTATGGAGCTGATCAGCATATTAGGAGTAAAATATTAATGCAAACAGATCATGAGGGTGAGGGTTTGTCCACTTCCCCATTTTTCATAAGAAAAATAATAAATGCTAATGCTTCGTTGCAATAATTAATGCACAAAGAAATAGATAAATATGGATTTGGAGTTTCTTTTAAAAGTTAAGTAACTTTTAATAGCCTTTGGTTATATTTTTGGGAAAAAATGTGTAGATTAATATGTGAAAGATGATTTGAGAATAAGAAGAATGAACTCGTGTCTTGTGTAATCCCAAGATTTGGCTCTTTGGATGATCCAGTTCCACTGGATTTGTGGAAGCTATGTAATGGCTCGTCTGTGCTTTGCTAAGAGCAATCCTTATCTGCAGTAATGTTTTAACTCTTGCTCAGCAGTAAAAATCCCTTTTTCTGGCTAGGAAATGCAAGGAGGGCCTCGCAGAATACAAATCACCTGGAAGATGCTGTGATCCAAGTCTACCCCAGCTTCAGGATGATTTCTAAAATAGCTGGAGATAGAGGTTTCAGAAAATTTTGCCACCTGAATCTCTTGTGTTTTAGATGAGGCAATATATGGTAGATGAAATTATAGGTACAGGTGTGGAACCGTGGAGATCTGCATCAAAGATTTTACGTGAAATAAATACAGGCAAAACATTTTTTGACCTTTTCATACCAAGAAGGAAAATGTTGGTCCCAGCGAAATAATCAATGGCTAATTTGGGTAGAACAGAGCAGTTTTTAATGAAGTATCATCTCATCAGAGGCATCACATTTCTGCCCCAGAGTCAGACTCCTCAAATCTTTTTACAGCAGTCTTTGTCTTCAGGAAACACAGCTGAAGTGGAACTGAAACAAGTTTTGTGGCAGCTACACAAGCTAGAAAACATTTCCATAAAAGATCATAACAATTCTGCAGTGGTTTCCAGAGAGAGGGCAACAGCGAAGGGTTTATTGATGTTTAGACCTCCTGAAGCAAACGTTTTATTTAACTTTTCACAAGGGTTTCATAATGACAAACTTGTAGCAAAACAGTATCTGTCTGTTCCCTCTGTGAAAGTAGCTGGACTCTCTCTTTGCTTTGTGCTTAGCTAAATATTTGTCTTGGAAGAAAAGAATTTCAGGACACACAAAAGATACACTGTTTGAAAAGGTGCAAAAAATTACTGAAATGTGCAGAGTTTCTTTCACCCCCCTGGTTTTTTTTTTTAAATTTTTTTTTTTTAAATTTATTTTAAATTGCTTCCCAGGAATCCACTTGAACTAATAGAGAAAACTGAGTAGTCTGAGAAATGCCAAGGAGCACCTTCTGACCACTTCCAAACTTGTATCAGCAGCCACTTGCAACTTTTAGGTCTCTCTAACCTGGCTTCCTCTTATATTCCAGTGAGAGAATGCTTAAAAATCACTAGGCTTTGTGTTTATTTTTAGCTTTCTATACATTTTTATACGGCTCCTGGAAACCATGGCAGAACATCTCACTGCAGTGAACTTGGGTTTCACATCTGCCAGCTCTGACTCAAAGACTTAGAACGATTATTGTTATTATATAATTTATTTCTGTATCAGCCTAATGCCTTTTGTGTGGCCCTCGTGACTGCAGTGCTGTGGGTTTGTGGATTATATCATGAAATGCCCCTAAGACCCCCCAAAAATTTTTGCATCTCAGTTTATCCTCATTTATCCCAATTATCTTCCTGATTTTTGCCACTGTTTTTTCTATGTAAATCCATATAAAATTAAATAATCTTGATTTGTGAAACTGATAAACCTCCAGTATACCGAGAGGAGGTTTCTTTTGAGCAAAAAAGCAACAGTAACTCCTGTCACTCAGTAAAGGAATTGAAATTGTAACAGAAATTTTTCAGCAATTGTTTCAGAATTGTTTCATTCTTGCACTGAAAACTACATTTGAGACATGCATTTAAGCTTTCAATCCCTCTTTCCTTCGTCAACTTTAAATCCTTCTCTCTGTGTTTTGAAGGCTTTCTTCACTTTCAGGGTTGTGGATATCTCCAAAATTTTATTCTTTTGGCATTCCTGTATTTTTGTAAGCAGTTGCTGAAACTTCTAAACCAGCCCTGGGATAAGTCTTTGATTCCTTTGCTGGGCTCTAGTTTATTACCCAGTTCAAGGGTGGTTTGCACTTTGCATTTTTCATCTCAATTTCAGTGTATTTTCCTAGTTAGTTTGTGTTTATTGTTTGGTTTGTTGTTTTCTTTTCCATGGGAGGAGAGGGTTGTTAGCAGCTTCTCCTCGCCTTACTAAAAGTCTGACTCATTTTTCACTTTTTCACTGCACAGCTTTATGGTTAATATTGATTCTTATCTGTTTTGGGTAAGGAAAATTATTTCAATTCAAGTATGGCAGCACAGAGGTGATGCAGGTTTTGCTATTTGTGATTATTATTAATTATTTTACTATGAGCCTGTCACCTCTGTGTAAAATAAAGCAGAAAACCCTCATGACCAAACTCCCTTATTTATTTTAGTCCCATTCAGAGATTGGAATTTAAAAAGCAAAAAGAAGGAAGGCTCAAATCCCATCTCCATTGCTTATCCTTCACCCTTCTATATCCCAAGAAAAAGGGCAAATACTCAGTTTTCCTTGACACTGAATTGCAAATAGGCAATTGCATTATATTGCAATTATATCTGCAAAGATGCAGCTACTGCAGATATAAATTCTCACTACTGCCAAAGGGGAAGTGCAGAATGAATGCTTTTTGTGGTGCCTTTTTGTGGAAGATCTCAGATCACTGGACAGTTCCTGCTGATGACATCTGCAAGGTTTCCTCAGCAGGATGTGGTGTCCTCGGGTGACATCCCCTGCCACAAATCCCTGAGCTGCCAGGTGAAACCCATTCCAGTTTAGCACCTGAATCTCTTTTCCCCTGTGGAAAAGGGAGCAGGTGTTAACACTCTGGTTTATTACCTCTTTTTTAAAGCTGTGCACGTGCTCTTACTCCAGCAAGAGGCTTTGGGTTGAACCCAACCTTCCTTTTATTTTTCTGCCTTTTTTTTCTTCTTCTTCTTCCCTTTGATTTCATTCTCAGTGATGTGTTTCTTCTTAGCTTTATTAATTATGTTTAAACTTACTCCCTGTTGTTGAGCTGATTCTTTCTGGCAGCTGTAATTAGTTTGCACCAAAGTAAAAATGTTGTGGATTTCTTATATATTATGTAGCTTTTAAAAGTTTATGTAAATCAGTTGGAAATTAAAATTAGAAAAGCATGGCTTTGTGAAGGGAATTTGAATTGTGCTTGTGTGACATACTGAGTTGTTTTACATGCAACATCAGCTTTTTGGCTGTATTTCTTTCACGGTTTATTGTGTACTTTTAAATTGTGTTCGTAATAATCTTGCAGTGCTAGATGAGTTTGTTAATGTAGAAGCTGAATCTAATGTTTTCTTCTTTTTAACATAAATATATAGGCTAGTTTAAGAAAATTATCTAACCTCTGAACTTTACCAGCTACCATCAGGTGGAATAATTTAGAACAATTTATTGATTTACAATTTATATTGTTGATTTTGGTTTTTTTCTCCTTTAACATTGTGATGCAAATTCAGGTGCAGATTGAATGTTTTCCTAGCAGCTGTAACTGCAAAGTTATGCTTAGGTACATTTAAAAAGTCCCCTTCACCCTCAGAGTCAAGGGATTGGGCTGCAGGGCCTGAAGAATTGATAAAACTCTTTGAAAAGTGTTGTGGGCTCAGTTTTCTCACCCATAGAGTTTAGTTTGCCCTATACTGCTTGAGTTACACATCAAGAACTATTGGGGGTCTTCTGATAGGAAAATGAATAACACATGCTTTATTTTTTTCTGAAACCTGCACTTTCTAAAACTACTGGCTGTAGGGACTGGTGCACTCACGGTGTAAGAATTTTGTAACTCTTGCAGGAAAGTAACTCCAGTCAAATTTTAAATTACCTTTTTATTTTTCCCTTTAAATATTATTGGTATTTTTTTTCCTTATCCACCAAACCAAAATAATACAGTTCAGTTAAGGTACCACTGCCATTTGTTCTTCCAAACTCTGAGTAGTTTAGAGTGATAGTGACTAGATCTGAAATGGTAAATTATAGGAAATGCACAATCCCCTGCCTTTACCATCACAGTATAGAAATTCAGTCTTCTTCCATAAAGCCTCTGACCAAAGGTTTCCCATCAATCCATGGATCAGCAGGACAAGATAAGCAAGATGAGGCAGCAGCTGACACTCCTGGCACTTTTTATTGTTGCTTGCCCTTCCCTGGGAAAAATGGGATGGCTGAAAAGCAATCACCCCCACTTTTTTTTTTTTTAAATTCCCCTTTTTTAAATCTCAGAACTTAATGGAATTCCTGACAACAAAATCTTGACAACAGTCAGGTTTTTGTAGGTGTCCATATATATTCTTTTAATCTAACTTTTAATTAAAAATTCCTATTTACTTTTACTTTGTAGTGTGGGAACTCCTGGCTTATTAAATCACCCATCCATTACAAGAGGGGGAATTAAACTGTGTATTAAAGTAGTTATTTAACAAGGGAATGTTTGGGGTTAAATACCCACCAGAACTCTGCAACTTGGTTAATGTGGACTCCACCAGTAAGGAAGTATTTGTATCAAATAAGTCATGATAGTGGGTAAATAAGTATTGTATTTTATTACTCTAAGAATCTTGGACAAGCTCCAGGTCATTAAAACGTTGCTTTTTTGGCAATTTGGCAGCACATCATTTTGTATCGAGTCAAAAATCCCGGTTTGAAATGCTTGCACTTTCAGGAGGTTGATTTTTCTTTCTTTTCTTTTCCCTTCTTTTAACTTAAAATGAACTTGCTTTTAATTTTTAATGTAAATGAATTAATTTCTTTTAAGAGGTGTGAGGGCCCCAGCCTGCTTGCTTTGGTGGTAGGGGAGGTATCAATGGAACAGTGGGAAAAGACTCCCTGTTGCAAAGAGCCACAGAGGAGGAAAATGTGTAATTCAGAATAAAGGACACAGGAACAGACTTGTATTACAGGGTAATAATTCTCTTCCATCCCATTTTTAAAAAGCTTCTTCTGTTTTATAGCAAAGAAGGTACTTTGCATAGTTAATTGTTGTCTCTATTTGTACTTCTAAACAGAATGTGAGAGTTTAAGGGTTTAAATGACATTTCCATAAACAAAGTCTGATGCTGTTTTTCAAAGCTGTGGATTTGAAAGAGTGAATTTGACTATTAATGTATCCTAACACGTTGCTGATAGCTTTCTTTCTTTTTCTGCTTTGCATGTTTGGGCTGTTTCCTTGGGCACGTGTTGCTGCTGAATCCACCTGGATGCAGTTCACACGGTTCCTCTGTGATTCTCCTCTGGAGGTAGGTGTTCATTTAGGACGGGAGTTTGGAAATGAATGTGTTTAATTGATGTTGTTTAATGAATGTGTGAGTGTCCTCCACGCTCTCTGTAGACAGCCAGCCATTGTTAGAGGTGCTGGAGGTGGCTGGCACAGAATTCCTGTCTCCACCAACTGCTAAAGAAGATTCTGTGGTGTTTCCAAAGGAGCCTGAGGACTCTTTTGCTGGGTAATCACCTACCACTGAATTTCACAGCACTGCATTAAAAACCAGAAGCACAAAAGGCCGTGTCTTTCCTGGGTATGATTTATTTCTATGAAAAAGAAAAGAATGTATTACTAAATAACTTTTTAAACTTGTATTTGACTACAATCTGAGGTGAAAGTTGAGGAGAGATGCTGTTCCTTCATTTCAAGTGAGCAAACTGCCATGGATTCCTTGCAGTGTCTTTCTTGTTAGTCTTAAAGAGTTCAGGACAGCGTGAGTGTAATGAAATTGTCAGGTTATAGTAATTACACTGGTAATTTGATATGTCGCACTTTGAGTGAATCCATGTGTGGAGAGTTTGTTGCTTTTCTCTGTTGAGTCCACTGGCCCTTGCATTCCTGAAATCTGAAGAGTAATAGAGCTCATTAGACTTTATAGGAAAAGGGCTTTTATCACCTCGTCAACTCCTGCAGCAGACTGCCATTATATTCTTAATTTTGTATGGCTACGAAGATGTTGATGCACACTACCCTGCCAGGTTTATACCCGTATTGTTTCTTACAGACACTTTTTATTGACATTTCGAAGCTTGAATTAAATTTTGTGTGGCACCACTACAGATGTCTTCAATTAGATGACGTTAAATAAAAGGGGTTATATATCAGAGGCCAAGGGATTCTTGAAATTCTTTATTCTGAAACAGTTGCCACAAGCAAATCTAGCAGTGTGTAGTCTGTTTACTCTTTTGAACAAAAATAATTTAAAGTAAAATTTAAACCTTACATGTTTTCAATTTGTAATTTTGCGAGTTTTTTAATGTTATCATTAGCTGCAAATAATATGAACACCCAAACTCTTCCTGTCTTTTTTTATTTCCTCATTTTATTATTCAGTTTAGTTTCTGTTTTGGCTATGGGCTCTGGCAGAAGAAATGAATGCTTTACAGAAAAGATACAGTATGAAGTAGCAGAAAACGAGGCAATTTTTTAGCAGTAAACAGCATCATGTAACATGAATCATTGAGGTGGTTTTTTTTTTTATTCATCCTTTCATTTTAGAGGCCACGTTTAACCGTTTGCCATTGCAGCAGTTCCCCCAGGCAGATGTGGAATGGTGGTGGTGGCTGAGCACAGGGGAAGGGCCTGCAGGACTCAGCCAGAACACTCTGGCCTGGGACCCCTCTCTCGCCAGGGTGGGAGGATTTCTGGAAGAAAGTTCCAAGGGAAATCCAGACTCCTCAGGGTGATTCCTTAGCTTGGTGCTCAGTGAGTGAGGGGGATGTTGAGGGCCAGTCGTGCCAGCATCTCTGATGGGCATCTCAGTCCTGCCCAGGTTGCTCCAGCCTGTCCTGGGAAGGAGCTGGAAGGAGCCTCACAGCTCAGATGGGCCCCGGTGTTGTGCTGTCGGGGGATAATTTTGTTTGGTTCTCAAATTCTTCTCTAATTGCTGCTTAGACTTTATTATTTTTTTCCCAACTTGACTGATGTTAAGCATTAAACAGACAATTTTATAAAATTGTTGTCAAAATCATCTCTTTGAAAGAACTGGTGATTTATGCTCATTGTTTTGGGTGTGCCTACAGCAATATGTTTTCCAGCATATGCATTTATGCTCCACGGGTTTATGAACATTTGGTATCTCCTCTGCCTTTTCAATCGCTCAGTATTATGGGATCTTTCTGGATCTATGTGCATTCAGTTCTTTTTTAACCATCCTGAATACTTTAAAATCATCAGCTTGTTTTGCTGCAGCATCATTCAGTCTTCACTGATTCACCTTCCCGTCCTGGAGAGTGTAATAGATCCAGCAGGATGGGAAGTGATGTGTTTTCTGTTATGCACATGATCATTTGTTCTCTTATTAACCATGCTGAGATGCTTTTGGATTCTGAAGAACTGAAAGATGTGTGTAAATCTTGACCTTTGCTCTTCAGAAAGTGCATCAGCGTCTTCTTTGCATTATTTTGTTTATTGATACGTTTGAATTTTTAGGAGATTTAATAAGTGAGACCATTACAAGCCTTAGAATGTGGTATTTGACTCACATTTGATTGATTTTGATTTGATTTTGTGCTTTTCCAGTCAGGCACAGAATGTGGCTCTGGAAAGAGTGTCCTTCTCATCCCTAATGAAAGGAGGACAGAGTTCTGGAAAAGAAATGTGTTGCTAACCAAGACAGAGAAATCTACCATATGGCAGCTTTGTGTGTGTGCCATTGGGAAAGGAACTGCTGGAATTAATCACTTTGCTTATTTGGCAAATAATTTTCACAGGAGTGGAGAAGTCAAGGGTTTCCTGGCTTGCTTTTTTTTTTTTTTTTCCCCCTTTGATGGCATAAATTTAATATCTTCCTCTTCCCTCCATGCATAGCAGAGGGTAAAATGGAAAAGCAGAAAAGAAGAAATTCCACGAAACCTCCCAGAGAAAAATAATCATACATTGTTCAGGCAGGAGCCATTTTTGGTAATTATAATAAGCAAAATACCTGTTAATATTAAAGTAAAAGACTGACCACTATGCTTAGAAGAAATTTGAGTGCTCTCACCACCACTGAATTTCAGTTATAAGCAATTAGTACACTGAGGTACTAATTGGGCAATATATAATACCAGTTCTGTTAAATATTTAAATTTTCATAATGGGTTATAAATTGTGAGCAATCAGACGTGTTCATGGGATCATTAGCTAGCACGATATGAAGACAGGTGGAATTAACATGGAATGGAATATGTTGTATTTTTCTCTGCATGACAGTGTTAGCACTAGAGAGAAAATCGTGGTTTCCATTTTGTCCTGGATTTTTTTTTTTTAATATCATTAGATTATAATAATTCATTGTATTGAAATAGGACTGCAAAGTGTTAATTTTAAATACTTTGGTCCTTCTGGATTGATTCCAGCGCTGGTGTATAATTTTGGGTGGATAAGATAAGCCCTTTCTGGTGGGGCTTGCTCCCCTGGTGTCACTGGTGTATTTTACATCCCCCTTGACAGATGCAGTCCCAGTGGAGATGTCAGTGGTGTGAAATGGTGTAGCCTGCTTCAGGAAAATGTTTCGTATTCTAGACCCGTGTCAGGTCAAATTGCCTGGATAGTGCACAGGAAATCAAGTTAAAGGAGCCAAGTATTCATTGAGAAAAGGGAGAAAATGTAATACTGACAAGCATTACAAAGGATTACATTGTATGAGAATTTTTGAAGGTGGAGGGAAATCTTACTCTTTTTAAAATGTTATTTGCTTAATGTAACGGAGATCCCTGACTGTTTTGCCTGAAATCAGTGCTGGGCTCATTATGTTTGTTCCAGAACATAGACTCTCTTATGTTCATGACATTTCACTGTAATTGCATTAGTGAAAAAAACCTGCAGATTGTACTTTACCTGAAGTTTTAACTGATGTGAATGCTTCAGTCTGCAGAGGTCCAGTGACCAAATCCCTGTGCTGCTCTTTGGAGGTTTGGGGTCATGCACAGACACAGCATTTCTTTAACTTCTGTTAAAGAAGGCTTTGCTTTGAGTGAAAATCTTTCCCATGGTGTCTTAGACTGTCTTCTTGAACATTCATCGAATCCTATATGATGAATTTTTGACAAAGAAAGACAATCTGTTTTAACTGGAACTTATTTAAGCAAATCTGTGTTCTGTTACCAACCACGTTTCCCCGTGGCTTTGAGATGGTTCATTTTTCTGTCACGGGCTGCACTCTGAGAGGTGAATTTAACCTGAGCTGAGAAATCCTTGGAGAGCATCTTTTACTCCATTGTGTCCCTGCTTCAAAATGTTACCACTGACCATGGGATTTCATTTGGCTCTGTTGAAAAGCTGACGACACTGAATGAAGCCATAAGTGTTGGATAAGTGGGCTTTACCTGAGCAAGAGAAACCCAGTTTAATATGCTTTATGTGAGTTTAATGTTCTCACATACTGCAGATGGAGCTCTCAAATGTTTCGTCATTTCATTTTTAGAGTATTTGTAGGTCCACGTTTAGTTTTTTGATATATAACTATATATAAAAAAAATCCAACATATTGTTATGTGGCCTTTATTTTGGGACTTGCTGGTTGGGTAAGCCAGTTGAAATGATTTTTGTTCACGTGATTGATTTCTTTTGACACATGTGGTACCAATTAGAGTAACTTCTCCTGCCTATCATCTCTTCAGTCTGGGCTACTGTATCAAAATACTTGATTAAACCCACCTTCTGCTGTTGTAATGCAAACCAGTTGGTAATCGCAGGCAATACTGTCAGATTTATTGAGTGAGAAGCAGCTTTCTGAAGACCTGGCAATGCACTGAAAAACATGACTAGATGGATAATTAAGTTGAGCACAGTGGAATTCAGGATTAAAGTAAACTTGACGTGGGAGAAAATGGCATGCCAGAGTTGGTTGTGTAATACAGTTTAAATTAGGGAGATCATTTTCTTCTTAACTTCAAGCATCAGTTTCTGGCTCGAGGTGCTTTACCCCATCCAGAGTCAAACTTGAGTGCACATCCAAAACCACAGCACACAACAATAGCCAGTCCCTTGGTGTTCTTGCAGGATTTGCTCTGATGTGGGCTGACAAAGAAGAGGCTCAGCAGATTTTGTTGCCACACAGTTTCAGGTTCTTGGCTAAAAAGTGTTTTGTTAGTTGTAGAGAGTAAACATCACAAAGAATAAGCTGTTCAGGTCTTTTTTTTATAAATGTTGCTCTGAAGTAAATTGAATGGCCACTTTGAGGGACTCGCTGTCTGTGGCTGAAGTGCTTCCAGTGCTTGGGGACGTGAAGGAGAGAAGCAGCAGGGTCCTTGTTGTGACAGAGTGTTGGAGGCACGGGGTTGTAGGTAATAATTAATTAATAACTTGAGGAATGACGTGGTTTGTCCTGTCAGCACCATAAGTACTGGATGGCAGAGGTTGTTTCAGATTCACATTTGCCACGTGTGATATGTGGGTTATACCCACGGTGAGTACAGCGAAGGGCACAAAAGATCCTGTAAATAACATTATTTTCTCTGCCTTTGAAACACCTTTTTCCCTTTTTCTGAATACAGGTGGCCAGCAACATTTTTTACAGTATTGACTTACAGTGTTGAAATTCTCTTAAAAAAAAAATAAAAGTCTGTCAAGGAGTTGATCCCTCTCTTGTTCTTGCTTAGGCAGAGCATGGCCCAAATGGACCAGAATGTGGCTATGGCTCCTTCCACCAGCAGTACTGGCTGGATGGGAAGATAATTGCAGTTGGTGTCATTGATATCCTGCCCTACTGTGTGTCCTCTGTCTATCTCTACTACGACCCAGACTTCTCTTTCTTATCTTTGGGAGTCTACTCTGCTCTAAGGTAAGAGGATGTTTTCCTTATCGGGCTGAATAGAGTAATAGGAATTGATACTTGTTTCTAAACTTGGGGTTTTATTTTTAGTCTAAATAGATACTAGTAACACTACCTTTAGCAAAGTAGTTGTGCAGTTGGTTGCCTTCCAGATGAATTAATTGTCATGCTTGACTAAGGATGTACCTTTTCTAGCTAACTAAATGCTTTTCCAGGTCAAAAAGCACACAGAAACAAAATGTCTTGTTTTTATTGCCCATGAAAGTAATTTCATATTGCTCTGTTTAAGCAGGAAAAGCCCCCCCCCCTTTTTTTTTTGTCTGAATAGAAATAATTTTTCCTTTGACCTTTTTCTTAGCCCAGACACCAAATGAAATTAATCACTTTTATAGTTTTATGCACATTGAGATCATAAATAACAGAGTACCTGAAAAACGTCTTTTGAGTTAGTGCTCTCCTGCTGTACTAGCACTAAGTATGTTTTTCAGGTATGTTAATCTCATTATCTTTGTCTTCAGAAAGCCTGACGGAGAAAATAATTCTATGAATTGTAAAGCCTTAAATTAACTATCCAACGTGGCCTTGCAAAACAGTAGGAATTGTGGGTATTGCTTTTCACTCTGAGTAAAACTTGTATGTGAAATTGCAAGTTACTGCTTTTCTTCCATAGGCAATTTTATGATTTCCTTTTTACTATAAATGAAAAAAAAAAAAAAAAAGAGTGGAAATACTTGTGTAACTATGTTTTTCATGCCTTTTTTGCTTCCCTGCTGTTATGAAATAAGTTGGCCACAGACCAGAGTGGTGTTCCCAGCGAGGTGCTCATGGGTTTGAGCCTCGTGCCAGCCATGTCTGTGTACAAGTCTGCCTGTGACAAACTGTAGCATGAATCTTTTCACCTGTTGAAGCTTGCACTGCGCTCCCTCAGGTGCAGAAGGAGCCCTGGAATTGTGAGATCCAGGTTTCTCCTTCCTCCAAGGGCTCCTGTTGAGGGGCACCTTGTCTGCAGGTGCAGCTTCTCAGCTCTTGCTCCGTGTCACCCTCCAGGGTGGGTAAAGGGCACAGCTGGAACTGTGAGAAGCACAAACACCACTTTCAGGAAACTCCATATAGCTCATAAGCCTTTGCAATAACTAATAAACCGTGTGCAGTTTAATATCTCAAAGGTCTAATTGGATTTGATTGGATTTTGATTAGGAGCTGACAATTTTTTGGAATTAGGCAGAATTAACAAATGTGGAAAAATGTTGGAATCCCTGTAACTCAGAACTGATCTTTTTTCCTCTTAATGGTCTGGATTTTTAGGACAATCATATTAAATATGTTAGATACTTGAAATTAGACTATATTTTTTTTCTTGCAAGATGAACATGTAACATACTAAGTCCTCCTAAGGATTATTTTTTAGTATTTGTACATATCACATTACTTTATGTAATAATAGACTGGCATAATCCATGCTTATGAATTCTTTAAATTATTTTAGATTTTCTACATAATAAATTCAAAGCTTTGTTGTTGCTCCATGGCTCAACTTGTGAAACAGCAGCTTGTAAATTCTGCAGCAGTTAAGGCAATAAAAATGAGCTCCCAACAGTCCAGGAGGGAGCCAACCTCTTTTCCCCTTCTTTCCAAAAGGGGAAAAAAAAAAAAAAAAGTTGAGTTAGGGAGGACTTAGGAAGTTGCAAAGGAATCTGATACCTTCAAAGCTGTTGCCAATTTTGCTCCAAGGAGGTTGGGCTGCACTGCTGTCACTTCCACTTGGTGCCACTGAGAATTGTTGCTGCTGAGTTGTAGAAAGGATGGGATTTGAGGATCATTTGAAATATGTAGGCGTGCAAGCAGAGAACGAGGGGAGAAGAAGCTCCTTGGAAATGCCACTCTTGCCCAGGGAAAAAAAGAATAAAATCAAGACATACTGAGTAATACTAATTTAATTTTAAGGGATTCATTACCTCCAGTGCTTGTAGGTGCTTCCTACATGAGTGCACTCATATCTTGGATCAGAGAGTAATTTGTGTTGGAAAGGACCTTTTAAAAATCATCTATTCCAACTCCCCTGCAGTGAGCAGGGACATCTTCTTATCCCTTTGACACAGAAAGTAAGAACCAGCAGCCATTTTTTATCAAATTTGTTACAGAAGGGATCTGCCCAGATGGAAATGCTGCAAAAATGATCATTATAGAGCAAGCACTGGCTGAGTCTTTATAGTAATAGTGCTTTCCTTGTGCCAGTAAAATAAAAAGCAAACTTTTTTTGGAGCACATTGATACTTTTCTTTCAGAATAAACTAACGAGGATGGAATGGGTAAAAATACCTTTTGTTGCATAAGATGGATTTTTTTAACATGCAAATTGCTGGAGCATTAAATGATAAAACAAACAAGAGGCTTTTTCTTGAAGAGCACTCTAAAAGTTTTTCTGAGTCCAGTTAACCAGTAGAATTCCAGAATACCAGTGGGTCTGTAGAAGTCCAATGTACATGAATACTGACAAGAAACCTATTAAACAGAGGGTCTTAGTAATTTGTATTTAGATTTCAAATCGGCCACTTGGCAACGTGAAACACAAAAATGAAAGTATTTTTTAGCCTGACATGGTGTTGTGCATTTTGGTGATTTGTTTGTTACATTTCCAAGTAATAATTTTCAGTTTATTATGTTTGGGATTTTTCAAAACATAAGTTTGGAGTTTATGATCCCTATTTTTTTATAGAAGTCTAGTCTTTTATATAATTAAGAGCCAGTTAACTGTAAAATTTTTCAGTATGAAGAGGTAAAATGGCTTTAAGAATTGTATTCAAATGTAATTAGTCTTTTCTTTCTCCTCACAGGGAAATTGCTTTTACTAGACAGCTTTATGTAGAAGCTCATGATCTCTGTTTTTATTATATGGGTTTCTACATTCACTCATGCCCCAAAATGAGATACAAGGTAAAGTGTGTTTTCACTTATTTCCTTAGTGTGCTGTTATTCAAAGCTTTTGACAGTGTTCATAGTAATACAGTATTTTGTAATTGTCATTTTGGATTTTAATGTAGATTTTATATGGTTAAATTTCAATGCTGGTTACTACTTAACTTGGCTTAGGGTTTTTGGGATTTTTTTTCCAATTTAGCTGCATGTGCTATTTATTACATCTTGGCTTAAGAGAGGTTTTCAAGGCTGTCAGATAATTGTCATTTGGTTACCTGGCTGTCTCCTGTTTACAGTATCTCTTCCAATACACTCAAATTCTCCCTTTTTGAGGCTGGCATATTTGTAACTGTTGCTTAGTGACTCCAGGCAGCGATAAGATGTCTTCCTGGCCTTGGCTGGGTTTTACTCTTCATTTTTTGTCAGAGGCTGGGGACTTGCACTGCCCATGAAACCAGTGAGAAGTTTGCTGAACAGAGATTTTTGAGCCAGAGCAGATTTTGAGGAGAGGATCAGAGGAATCCCCAGAATATTTGCAGTAACCACTCTGGCTGCTTTGTAACTCCTGTTGGTTTCACCTTCTTCCAGACCTCAGTGCTTGAGAGTGTCTCCCTTGTCCTTTAGATCTTGTGAATGTGGTACTTTTATCTTTAAATGTATCATTGCTTTTTATTATACAGTTTCAGGGTACTGAACATTGATAGCAATTTGCTGAACACTTAGACCTAACCATTTTTATCTGTTAATAATGTAGAAAGATAAAAAGTTCACACAATCTAGAGAAAGAGGTGAAGTGTTTTCATTTCCTCTTTTCCCCTCTGAGAATGTGCTAAAAATCTGCAGCGTTTTCAGCTGCTTTTCAAAGAGCCAAAAATTGTGAGGCCTATAAAGAGATGGTTGTGAAGGAATTTCATCTTGATTATGACCTACACTACAGGTGACCATGAGGATTCAGTCTTCTGAAAATAACAAATCCTTCTTGTTTTGTTAGATGATGTGTTTGTGTGTGAGTGTGTTTGTCCTCTTTGCCAGCTCGAATTTTCATGTCCTTCTGCTGGCCAAACAAAGACAGCATTAAGTTTGATGGAAGAAGATGGGTGAGTTGGAAAAAACTGCCCTCTGTCATCTGGATCATCTTAAAGGCTGTCACATTACCAGCTTGAGCCAAAGGTTTTGATTAGTTCCTCTGTTCTTTGGAGATATTTGAAAGTTTGGGGCGATTTGTCTATGTTGAGACACTGCAATTTAACATCCCTTGTCTCTTCCACAACCTGCATGGCTCAAGAAACAAATCTGGCAGTAATTGCAAAAAAATCCTATTTCTGCAAGATTCTGTGGCTAAGAAACTTTGGATTCAGCTACTTGTGCTTTACTAAAAATATGAACTTTGTGTACATGGATTCAATGAAACTCATGGATGAGGCATTGCATTGAAGGAGCCACTCCACAAATGTACACTCTACATTTGTATTATTTATAATGTTTTATCGAGCCTGTGCTGCAATTTGAAAACGATTGCATCAAGAACACAACATTCCCACAATGCTTCTGGATTTCATTCTTAAATAATGGAAATTGATTAAATTGTAGTAGGAGTACTTTACTTTTTGTTTCTTTCACAAAAGCTTTTTCTTCCCTTGCTTAGAATTAATGACTATTTGATATGACTGTGACTTGGTAGAATATAGGTTTTATTCTCCCAGAAACCTACACATGTCAATGTGTTGGGTAATTAAAGCTGGAGTGGGGAGGATAAGAACAAAAGCCTGTGCATGTGTGGTTAGAACACACATAATGCTCTCTGCTGGGACAGCAATAATCTAATAAATGAATTGCAAAGGCCTTTGTTATAGTTTATATTTCTTTTCCTGGATGTATTTGTTTCAGAAGTAGACAAAAGTAATGGAATTGAAAATCAGGTTGACAGTAATTCTGTAGTTCCACTTTTCCCTCACTGAAACAGAACACCAGAACCAAATGATCAACCTAAGCTCTGAAAAGCATCTGGATAATGCTGCTGCTCTTGGGAAGTGATTGGGAGTGCAGAAGTAGGGTGGGGAAGTACTGACTTTGCAGATGAAGTAATTTCAGTAATGCCTGGTTGACTTAGAGGCGTTTCATGTCGAAGACTTCGCTTTATTGCAGTTTAATAGAGATGTTAAAGGCTCCCCTCCCTTAATAATATTGCTGTGGAAGAGTGGCAGGCTGTGGGTGACTGATGTTAAACTGGTGTCAGGTAAGGAAATTAAATGAAGGAAAGAAAGAGAAGGAGCTGGAAAGCTATCCACTGGGTTTCTAGCCTTTGCCTTGTGATTTTCTTTGTAAATCATTTGTCCTGGGATGTTCAGAAATGGAGGCTGAGCACAGGAACACTTCTCTGCCCGAGAAGCGTCTTAGGAGAACACAAGCACGTATTTACAGTGAAGGCACAGGATCTGGGGAATGTTTGGGGTCAGTGTGTGGCCATTTCATCTGAAGGATTCTCTTTCCACAAGTGCCACAATTTGGTGTGTGAATGGGGTGTAATCCAGTGCAAGATTGGAGGTCTGAATATCCTGGAAGCAGATCCTGGATCTGGGATTCCTCTGGCGCAGTAACAGCGGTGGAGAATTCTGGATTCTTGGGCAGGAAGATGAGTGGTTAGAGTATCAACTAACCCATGGATCAGACATAATTACAGAGGTTTTTAAAGTAAAGCTCCCTTTTGACTCACTGTTCCCATTCCTTTTGTTGCCCAGCAGCCAATATTGATTGCAATGTGATTTTAGAAGAGTGGAGTCCCAGTGAAATTACTTTAAGATGGGGAAAGGAACTCCACTGTGATATAAGGATATCTTTTAGTTCCCAGCCTCTCTCCCAGATTTGTTCCCATGTATGGGTTAATATTTACAAACTGGTAAAATAAAATCTACATTAAATTGAGACAAAAGGATTCCTGTAGTCTTGCTATGTTAATATGGAAAAAAATCCAGTGAAAAACCTTAAGCAATGGCTTTGTTCCATTTTTTTCTGGGTAGGTTAGGGTAATACAAGATTTAAATGGTTCTCTGAAGAGATTCACGACCTTGTGGGAAACCTTCTCAGGCTCTGTTAGATGTGGTAGTTCTCACATTGGAAAACAGTCTCCTGGAAAATTTTCCAGGAGTCATACGATGCAAAGTTTTTTTCCTAATGCATTTTGGAGTGTGTGATAACATTTTAAGCATAAGAAAGTATTTTACTTGAAAATGAGGTTGTTTCTCATGCGTGTAAGTCTTGTCTGTGTACTTGTTAATGTTTTCAGTTAAATGCAGTAATTTACAAGCATATTTATGGAATTGCAGAAATTAAAAAAGCACCTTTAGCAAACAGCCATATCAGAGAAATGCTTGAGAGGACCTTGGATTTTCTTCCTGGATTGATCTTCTGTCTGTTTTATCCTGTATCCGTCAAGTAAAAAATGTCTCTCCCTGGGTTATGTTACTAAATTCATATTTTCTCATCACTTCTGAACTCTTTAAGGTCCTTTCTGTTCTTCCTACCGTCATCCTTTGATACTGATTTTGAGTCTCGCAGTGGTTGGCATTCAATAGATTTTGAGGTCATGTTTCTGGTATAAATAAAAAGTGTATTTGCTGCCTTGTAGTAGCCATTTGACCTTAAATCCCTTTCTGCTCTAAGCTTTGTGCTGGGAGGGATTTGTTGGTGACGTTTTGAATGCAGATTGAATGTCTTCTTGCTGTGTTATCTCTGTGGGCCATTTCGAGACCATTCTGTGATGGGAAGAGGTGTTTTGACTGAAACCTTTATCCAGACTTGCACGCAGGCCAAAGTAAATGGAATTATTTCAAACAGTCTCCTTTGGTATCAAGTCATGGCCAGACTTCAGATAGATGGAATACTAGAAAGGGCTCTGAAATGTCAGAAAAGAAACAAAAGGCTGATTCAACTGTGATTAATCATTCTTAAACTAAATACCTCGGACTGACTGTGGTCGTAAGTGGTGCCCCTGGAATTTTATGGCACTTGAGAGCCAATTTCTTTGGCTGCTTTCAGGAATTTCAGCACCACTCCTCATGCAGCAGTGAAATGCATCCAGTGGTAGCCTGCATGCCCACATCCACAAGATCCACAGGAGTCTGGCTCATCTTCCCCCGTCCAGACTCTTTCACCATGTCTCACTGTGGAATTCTGTTAAGTGTTTTCAGTAAGCTTGGATTTGTTGTGTGAAGTGAAATTTGTGAGGGGGAGGAGATTTGATGTGACATGCCTTAATGTGATCCTCTGTGATTTTGGGAGTGTAAGCACATGCTTGTTATGGTTCTGCCGTAACTGAACAGCAAAAAGCTTTGCTAAATGTGTCACTAGTGACACACAGAAAGAGCTGGTGCTTTTATACCTCCAAGTGTCATCTTTTTATGCAGCCTCCTTTTCTCATTGGTATTACCGTTTACCTTAAAATAGGAAAAATGTCATTAGCTCAAAGTAGTTTGGAGGACCAGAGTTGCCCAGAAACTAGTGGCTCTTCCAGGATTAATTTTGTGCATCTATAGGAATAAATCTGCATTGCAATCAGTACAAAACAACTTTTTATGTAATCAGGTCATAAAGATTCAGCTAAATATCCTGAAAAGTCAGTACTTGTTATAGAGTGCCAAGTTGTTGCTTGCAGCACCATTTGATAATAAAGAAATTAAATATCTGCATTATAAAGCCATTATATACTCTAAGAGTTCAATTAAAGTTTTGGCAACACAGTGGTTTTGCTATTTTTGGCAGGTCTGTTAAAAACAAACAGCAAATAATAAAGACAAAAACATACATTGGTGAAGTCCTGAGAATGATTAGTTGCACAAGTGGGGAGGCAATCCCTGCTTTTGTATTAATCATATTATCATTGTTTTCTCCTCCTCCTGCCTTCCCTCCTTCTGTTTGATCCCTGGGATCCTCCTCTACATGAGCACCAGCAGCTAAAGTTGAACATTGATTTCTTCAGAGCTCTGGCCTTGCCCCAGCTGCTCCTTCCAATGGGTTGGGTTAGGGCTTGAGGGGAAGGACTACTCTGAATTCTGCTTGAGTTTGGGCAGTAAAACCCAAAGGCACTTTGAGAAGTCTTTAGAGTGACCAAGACTTCCCAAAGGGTTTTGCGTGATGGACTTGATGTACGTGAATTAAATGCTTCTGAAAATCAAGCTGCTTTAATGTTCCTTCAAGGTGTATCTGGTGCAAAAAGTCCTTCTCTCTCTCTCCATGTGTGTTATCAAATCTGTTTTGACTAGGAGGGATGTCTGGTTTTTGCATGTGGGAAGGCAGGTGCTCTCTTCAGGATTGCAGAGTCCTTTACAGCTTTTTATTAAATCTTTTTTTCCTTTTGTTTCTTCCTTCAGTAAAAGCTTTTTCCTTTCACCTTTCCTTATCTGAAATCCTGTGCCAAATGAATGGAACTTAAGGTGTTGGAATAAACAACTGTGAGAATATGGGACAGAATAAAACCACCATGGGTGAAAAATTATTAGTTCTTTAGTACTTGTTGTCATACTAGTGATGAATATTTAAAAGCTTTTCTCCTTTACTTTTAACAGCTTCTTACAAAGTCTTTGAGGTAATTTTCTAGGTTATTTTTTTTTTCTTCAGGACACTTTTAGAGAGGTTGTGAAAACCTTATTACTATGAGCATCAGCAAGCAGGAGTAAAGTGATTCTCCATTCTGGATAGCATCAGTCCTAACTGAGTGCTGACAGGGGATTTCCACTGAAAATGTAATTATTTAAAGCAGAACATCAGTTTCCATGTATATTTCCATGTTTTCATAGCAGGTAGAGATAATGAATGCAAATTACTCAGTTGTTTATTCTTTTTCTTAAGCTGTTGTTTTTTACTGTATGTAATTGGTAATTACTACAGTTTTTCCTTAGTACAGGTGTCAAGGCTGTGCTGAATTTTACAAAACACTTTTCTGCAATCCCTTTTTTCTCCTAGAAACACACACAGACCCTAGCCATGTCTTTTTTGATTAACTTTATTTCTCCTGGTAAAATATTTTCTATGGGGAGTTATTTGCTTTGTCAGTTAGAAGTCCCTTAGGAAGATGTGAACATGTCCCTGGGGATTTATTTCTCTCATGTTAGAAATGTTTATGTTCTTAATGTTAGAAATCCATGTTTCTTTTTATTTGTTTATGGAGTTTAAGATGACTGAAGTTCATAGCAGAAATGAAGTGAAAGTAATATGTATATTTATGTTTGATTGTATTATTTCTAGGCTTTTATCAGGGCCATGATGTTTGTTCTGTAGGTTTCAGCTGACCTCTGGAATCAACAAGTCTCTCATTATTGCACCTTGAGAAAATAAACTTGGTTTGGATCAAGTTATTTTCATGTGGCCCTTAAAAAACGCAACCATATTGTGTATATTCAGGATTCCTAGTTCAAATGTTCTGAAGGATAAACATAGAAATGTGATTAATATGGCATTAATGACCTACATTTGCATATCAGCAAGGATGTGTTCTGCACCTTTTACTTGATACAGGAATCTTGTTAATTTGGGACAACTTCACTATAATTTATTTTTTTTAAATAAATGTGATTTTGCTAATTTGTGTAAGATTCAAGTGAGCTAAAATCCTACCTTAAAAGCCCAAGAGTAAGAGGCACACTTTGTTGAATTGTTGGTCAGTTCTGTGCCAGTGGATCTTTTCAGAGTTACTAGAGGTAACGTGCCTGTCTCTGTCAAAAGGAGCTGCTAAAAAGATTTATTCAGGATCATGTTAATAAACCTGAGGCAAACCATCTTCTGAATGATGGTAGCTGGTGGAAATTTATCATGTCTAATTCATGACTCAGCATAGTCATAAATTCCCTGCTTATTTCTGACTTACACTAAATCTTAGTTGAAGGCTCATTTGGGGACTCCATAGCAACCACTGACAGTTAAAGTGAGAACTGTAAATTGTGAAATGCAGAGACAAAAGAGCTGTGGATTTTGTTTGGGTGGCTTTCTTGTGGTTTTTTTGCTCTTGTGCCCTACAGAAAAGTCAAATCTGTTGCCAAAGTGCGAGTCACTGAACGTGTTCATTTTATCTGTGCACCGCATTTATCGAAGATGGCAACGCTTGCCGTGTTGGATCTTTCATTTAACTCCAAATCCAGCTGCTCTTACTTTTGCTGCTTTGTTGATTATATTAGCTCTAATTAGGCAATATTGTCAAGTGGAATTGATTTGGTCTGAAAGCCTGGAGCTCCTGCTTTTCCTGGCTGTGCCATATTTCGCTTGTGGCCTTTACAGTAGGAGCTGGCTGACAAACCAGTTAATCTACACAAGAGATGTTTTCTCTCCAGTGTTCCAGGAAAGGTTTAATGGGAGATACTTTAATGAGGCCTGGTTTAACTAAGACCTCATTAATTTTGCAGAGGTATCACAGTACACTCCTCTGAAGTGTTACATGTAATCTAGATGACAAATCATTATTATGAATGATTACTTTCTTTGTCTGAGTTTGTTTGGCTGCCGACTGTACAGAGTCTCCAAGTAAAAGTATAATTAATGAACAGAATATATTAATGAGGTTCTATTATTTATCCTCAACCCTCATGTTAAACACAGTCTAGTTTGCAGAAAGTTCAACATCAGTGCTTGGCTGGGAGTGCAAATCCCAGAATCCTGTGGAGGTGAGTGATTTGGAGCCAGGAGGGACGAGTGGAATCACGGATTGTGCAGTCCATCCCTTTACTGCAATATGGGTTCAGTTGTATTTGTGTTCACTTTTAAAACCTGTAGGACGTGAGCCAAGGGCCTCCCTTGATGCACTCATGCACATCTCTCTGCCTTGGTGTGAGTATATAAGAATATATGTTCTAACATATTCTCCTTCTTTAGTGGCTCTCCCACTGATTTATTTATTTTTTTTAATGTCCCACCTAAGCTTTTCTTCCTAAAGAATAAGATTATTATTTTGTTGTTATTATAATAAGAAATTTAATTGCTATATTATACTACTATTATTATTGTTGTTTTTAATTTTATAGGGTTTTTTGCAGCACCCTTCTTTTTAAACCTGTTGGCTACCAGCATGGCTTTCTTCCTGGCTTTTCTAAAAAACCCCAATCAACCATCCACCAAAAATGCCCCTCAATTTCTTCTCCAACTCTCATTTCTTAAGCTTTATGTAATTTCGTTTTTATGCAGTCTAGAAGATTTTTATCAACCAATATATTTTTGTCCTAGAGAATGGTGGCTAAAATTAGGCCCTCAGATGCTGAGGTCAGCTCGTAGCATTTGTTTATCTAATGTGAGTTTCTGCCTTCATTGTGCTGAGGAAGATAGTAACCTCTGGAGGCAAGGAGAAAGGGTGGAAAGGAGGGGAAGAAAAGGGAATTGTGCAACTACAAAGTTTTCAGAATGGGCTAAATTGGGATGTGGGCTGAGTTATTTTTAGTGTCAAGGTTTGTGACTATGAAAGAAAACGTGTGTATGCTGTTGAATTTCTCTGCTTTAGCTGAATCTGTGTTAAAACTTGCATTTTTCTTTCTTTCAGGAGAGAATACTGCATTAAATGAGTTGACAGGGCACAAAGGGTTTTATGGTTTTTCCTTCCAGTGCATATGAAGATCTGCTGGATGAATTTTATCCTCCTTATTGTAGTAAATTACTATTTTTAGTGTTATTCTAAATACCTGAAGTGACAGCTCAAAGTAACAAATGAAGGATAAAAACCTAGAGCAAGGCTGTGGTAGTACTGGGTTGCAGATTATGGTAATTAATTGTGTTTTCACACCACCAGCATATCCCTGGTAGGGGAGCAGCTGATTTCATGTTATCCTGTGGTAGCCACCACCATTATTTAGATGCAAGTAATTTAAAAACAGATCTCTCTTTAGTTGGTATCCCAGACAGTAGCTGAGGTTTGGTGGAGCTTGGCAGGCTCTTGGGTGGTGCTGAGTTTTCCTCAAAGGTCCATGAGGGCTCTGAGAGGCTGCACAGAGCAGGCCCCAAGCAGGAGGGTCAGTGGAAAAGGGAAATATTTTTGTTACAGCTTCTTTAAGATTTTTTTCTTAATCCAATAAAATCAGTTCCCAAAGGCTTTCAAAGCTTGCCTTGTTGTGGAGACCTGGGAGCTTGATGAATTGTTGATTTTTTGAGTGCAAATTTTAAAAAAAAGCAAACAAAAATCAACAACCCCAAACCCCCCCCCTTGGTGTTTTCAGACACTGCCTGAGATTTCTGCTTGTCCTGTGAGAATTAACCACTGCCAAAACCTTGATTTTCTTTAGTTGTTCTCAGCTGAAGAACTGAACAGTTCTAGAAGGAATGACTGATACTGTTCAGTGTAGTTACTTGCTGTGTTAAGAGGTGTTGGATAATTTGGGGATTCTTTCTAGAAAGGTTTCAAGGGAGCAGATCATCCTTTTTATTAGCATAGGATACTGTTTGCTTCCTCCCTTTTTTCTTGTTCAGAATGAAAACGTTTTCACAAATAACCCTGAGATGGCATGCCCAAAAGAGGGTGTGAAAATGACTCCATTGTTAATTAATTGAAGAAGAATGGGTCTGTGGAGCAAAAGTACATAGGACCCAAAATCTCTCTTTGTCCCAGCACAAATGCACTGTTGTTCTGTGAATGGGTAGAAGACAGGATGAGCTTTTTGTTCCACTGATCTATTGATTTTATTTATTTATTCAAGCTATTAGGGCTAGTGTTCTCAAGGAGTGCTTGGTGTTAGTATGGGCAGCATATCCATGATTTATTTAATTTTTTTTTTTTTCCTCTTATGTTCTTTCCATTTTAGTCTTTACCAGTTGGCATTGTGTGGCTTGTTAATTGCTTTTCACTGTCTTCCATTCAGGGGAAAGAGAGGAAGGTAGAGAGATGCTGCATTTGTAGAGGCAGAAATGTTTAGTTTTTAAATTGTTCTTCACATGTGCAGATCTTGATTCTTCAACTTAGTCACAAAGTGATTGAAGTTTTAGTAATTTAAATTTATATGATATAATTTATATATATATAAATTTATATATATGCTAAGCATACAAGTGTTTATAACACTTTGCTGTCTGTTTTAGAAGTGTGTTAAAAGTGGAGGGAAGTGCATGAAGCTGCTTTCTTGTTTCAAAACATGCATGATCATGACTACAGGGTGCAGCTTTATTGATTTTAAAATAAAGCAGGGTGGTTGCCTGGGCAATTTTAATTATTTTTATCTGTGAAAAGCAGGGACTGTAAACTGTTAAAATGGCAACAAAGTCCTTGACTTCTATAAGTGCAGTTCTAATTTAATACTCACCTAATCCTGTATTTGGGTGGGTGTTTAATACACCCTTGAATCACCAGGTTTTGGAATGATCAGGACTTACACAACCTATAAGTGTAGTTACTCATTCCAGCCCATTTGCCTCCAAACTTGTTTTTTAATGTGAAGGTGTTTATAAAGCAAAGTTTCCAAACATCTGGTGTTAAGAGAAAACTCAAGAGAAGTGTTGATGTTTCAGCTCAGAGGTTTTGGGGATACATAATGTCAAACAGTCTGTTTTCCTAAACATGCAAGTAGACATTTGTGTGCCTTAAATGGCAGTAAATCAGATGGAAGCATAATAGTGTTATATAAAATAAAATATAATTATAAAAGTGTTGGGCAGTTTTACAGGGCCACGGGCTTAATGGATGCAAAGCTGCAGGAGGAATGACTGCTGCAAAGCCTCCCACTAGAGTTTCATTTTGTTCAGCTTCGTATGATAAAAATGAACGTACTTGACAAGGAAGCTTAATATTTTGTTTATAATTATGGAGACAGAGTTTAATAACATAAGGAGGAGTTTGAAAACAAGTCAATGTCAAAAAGAACATGTTGAAAG